>CANUEY010288985.1:0-17522 GCA_948099555.1 Croton setiger
AATTAGAATGGTTCGATTCAAATAAATCATGGTTCGATTCAAATAGTTTGAAGGGTAGATTTGTCATTTTGAAAAAAAAAGGTTTACTTTAACCGTTGACTAACGGTCAAAGGACCTCAGAGTACAATTTCCAAAAGTTAGGAACTATTTGATACAATTTTAGAAATAAAAGGATCTACGAGTCTATTAGGCCAAACCTCAGAGACCCAATAGTAATTACCCCTATCTTCAACATTCTGCAGCCATATTAGCGGCCGGTACTGCTACTACTTTTCAGAGATTTAATTCATTTCATTAAAAAAAAAAAAGAAATCATCACTAATTTTGTGATGACCTTATTCGAAATATCTTGCAAACAAAATCTAAATTGCCGTGCGGCATCACTTTTTTGCCCTTTTTTTTCAAATCAAATGCTTACCTCACGATTTACAGAATTTATATATGTATTAAAAATTAAATATAAAATTAATAGAATTTAAATATATATTATAAATTAAATATAAAATTATTAAAACGGTTGAATTTTGAAATCACTAATTTACTTTATAAAGTACATGACGACTTCAATGAAAAAAAAAAAGAAAGAAACTTCAATGTTTATGGTTAGATGCTTGATAAATCCATTGTATCTGATCAAAATAGATAAATTAATAAACAGAGGGTTTTATCAAGTTATTGTCCACTTCCAGTGCCATTTTGTATGCCTGAACAGGTCGAGTTTTGAGCAATTGTTGTTAAAAATTAATGGTGTTTAGTAATTTTGGCCAATTATGATAGATCCTCTGTACTTGTTATCTTTCTATAATGGCTTGGAGAAGCATATATTTATACTAGTTGATTCGTAGTTTGAAGACCAATAACATTAAAAACCCTTTGTACTACAAACTTTATATACATTATTAATACTCTGAACAAAAAGATCACATTTTGAAGTCTTTCTACTATCTATTTCATATGTAAAATCACTTTGTATTTAATAAATAACAGTGTGTGTGACACAATCAGACGGAGGGCGCGTAAAATAGACTAGTAATTTGAGTAACAACTTACTGAAATATGTGTCTAAGTTTCATAAAATCAAGATGAATGGAAATTGAGTTTTTCCTTAGTTGCAATTATTTTAGATAATTCTACTTATCATTCTTTTTTCATATTAGCAATGACAATCCTTCCATATATGTCCTTCAAAATGTTTCATCTTCTATTCTTGCATGGGAAATGAACATTGTTCTATTTATTTGCACCATTTCTTGTGTTAAATATGAGAAACTTTGCTAGTATCATAATGGTCTCATATAACTATAACATTATTTATGGGTATTCTGAATACGAGGATTTGCAGAGTCTCAACTTTTGTTCAGCTGATCCTAATCTCTTCTATTTGGAATTTCATTGCTTTGTGTCTAGATGTATGCAATAATCCAGAAATAAAGAAACACATTGTGTTGTGGGCATTGTAAAAATACTACCACTAGCTAATGAAAATTAATGACAGGATTTTAGATGTTCAAAATCTCTTGGGAATTGAGCAATTTTAATGGCGATGGGTGCTAAAATTTTTCATATTATCTCATAATATTTATATCAACTTTTATAGAATCATTTCTGACTTCTGATTAGACTCTTTCAGCATGTTGTCGTGTCTGTGTTTACTCCTTTTTATAAGAGCAATCAAAAGAACTGAATATTCGGTTAACCGGCTATTTCGGTTTTACTTCACATTTTTAATTTTATCCTAATCAAATATGTTGCTTGGAGTTTCGGTTTTTCAGTTAATTAATCAAAAAATGCCATTTTATGTATGGTAAATAATCTTATTATTTTCCTTTCCTATAGCAAAGATAACTAATAGGGTTCGCTCATTTTATTCGATCCGGCGGATTTTCACACTGATCCTTTCCGTGTAGGTCGGATTTTATCCAATCTAAAAATGAGAGAGGCAGGTTTGAGTCTAAAAAATGTAAACCACAACGGATTCAGGGCAGGGCGGGTTTTCCACTCAAGGGCATTAAAATAAATTCATATTTAAAATAAGAAAAAACCCTAGTTATGTAGATTCTGTTGTTGTTTCTCTTCCTCACAAAACGAAAGAGAATTGGTGTCTGCTTTTCTTTTCTTCTCAATATGTCCTTTTTTGCTTCAAATCAAGATACTACATCTGATAAGATATTGAAAGAGATTTCCTAATATATTAGGTAGGAGTTCTAAAGCAGCTCTCCAAAAGATCCTTTTTTATTTTTTCGTTAAAATAACAAATCTGAAGTGAAGGTTAGAACTTATGGAACTATTGTTGAAGATGATGATGATCAAACCTTAAAATTTAATGAAGGGTTATTTATTTTAATTTGCTAGATATTATTTATGTTAATTTCATGTAATTGGGAAAGTTATAATTTCTTGTTATTGTGAATTAAAATTTATGATACAATATATATTATTTTTTAGTTTAAAAATAAATTTTTTAAGTGATATTATTTATAAATCTCTGAGATTTTGTATAATATACTATGTGTTCTTTTGATTTTAAAATTATACAAATAGATCTATAAAATTTTAAAAATTACGTCCATAATAAGTCTGACGGTTACATTTACAACAAATAATAATAATAATAATATCTGCAAATTGCCTTTTCAAAATTGATAAAAAAAAAGCCTGAAATAATTTATTCTCCAACTACAACAAATAATAATAATAATAATATCTGCAAATTGCCTTTTCAAAATTGATAAAAAAAAAAGCCTGAAATAATTTATTCTCCAACTTTGTTCCCTCAACTTCCTCTTCCACGCAAAGCTTACCAACGGTCAATCTCATAGCCACATTACAACTTAGTAGAGATGACAAAAACTTTAAATCCACCTTCTGTTTTCCATTTACTGTGACCTTTAGTTGACGAAATAGTCTTCCAACTTCCTTCTCACGAATAGAGGTAGTTTTTTTGGAGGCTTTTGTAAGAGAATATTTGAACAACTGTGACGTGGCGGAGGATTCAAAACCCAAGAATTCCTCAATAGCTGATGGAGATTGCATTTGACAACTAAAAACAACCATATTGGAACCGTAAGACTTGTTTGTATCTTCATTTAGAAATTTCATCAAACACATAGAGTACATTTTAATGTCTTCCCAACGAAGACACAAGGGCAGGAGATAACATCAAATTAGAAATCCAGAAACTAGCCATTACAGCACAATTAAACCAACTGCAATAACGAACAAAACCCAAATCATTAAATAATAGACACGAAATTGAAGAAGCAGTAAATAAATTAATCAAAAGGGGAAAGCAAAATAAATGGACTTATAAATTACCTCAACAGTATTCCTTAACAAAAGATCATCTTATGGTTTCCAAGGAGAAACAGGAGTTAGAGCTCCCATAGCGAGAAACCCGACAGCTTTCTCTTCTTTCCCAAAACTTGTTTGTCTCCCTGAAAAGTGCGATTTCTCTGTTAAAGAGAAAGGAACAAGCAAGGAGAGTGAGTTTAAGAGAAATAACAAAATAAAAGGGTGTAGAGAAGAAGAAGAAATAGCAGAAGTAGCAGTAATTTACATGATAATGAAAAATTGATGGATGCACGGATGAAGAAAGGGAAGAGAGGAAGTGAAGATTGTGAGTGGTGGGCGGTGGATTGAGTTGGAGAATAAGGGAAAATATATTATTATTATTATTATTATTATTATTATTATTATAATTATAATTTAAATTTAAATATACATGTAAAAAATTAAAAAGAACATTTAATATAATATTGAAAAACTTGAAATAAATATAATATAAAATGATAATATTGTATAATTTTCAAAATTTTATGAACTTATTTATATAATTTATATAATTTTTAAAATTAAAGAATCATATAGTATATTACTCAAATCTTTAAGGATTTATAAATAATTATATATTTTTTATTTTTTAGATATTAATTTTAAAAAAATTCGTTTTTAATTGGCGATTCGATCTGCGAATCTAAACTGACAGCGATCGGATACGGATTCAAGAAACCCGCCTGAACCAAACCGTGATCAACCCTAATAACCAGACGTCAAGATTCTTCCTTCTTCGATATTTTCTTCTCAGCCTCTCACCTACTCCTCTGACCGCTGCTGCTCTCTGACTTCTATAGCAGGGACAACCCTCTTCGTCTTCCACTACCAAGCAGCTCCCTCAGCTCTGGTTTTCGTCGTGATCGAGGTTGAAGAAGAAGTTAATGTTAGTTGACTTTCTGTAGTTGCTTTCTATCTCTAGTTTTATGCATGTTTATTTCTCTCTGTTGATGTCTTTCTAGGTTCTATTGCTTTTTATCTCTAGTTTTATTGCTTTGCTGTTTGTATAAATACCCAATTGGTGAATTTGGTTTTCTTCCCTGTCAAAATTAAGCAAGCATTTGATGCTCTTCAAGGTACTATCAAATACCCTTTTTTGGGGACTGTGAATGAAACTCAGTATCATTTAATTCGGGTAGAATTTGATGCTTTTTGGCGAACCCGTCTCAGAATATCATAAAACACTATAGGTTTTTGCTAGAAAATGCTCTTCGTGATGTTACAAAGAATGTACATAAGTTGAAAAAGTGTAATTTTGGTTTTAGTAATTCATGTAAAACGTTTTCAATACTTGGTTTTTTGACCAATGTGAGTCAATTGATGTTAAACGTGTTTCCAGATCAAGGATCCGGACTCAAAGGGTACAACAGTATATGAGAATTAGGCTGCCACAAATAATGTAAAATAAGTGTTAGGTGGTTATGATCTCTTTCACATTCGATATTAACTGGTAATAGGGTTGTAAATTCTATTTGTCAGGAGTAGAGATTAAAATAATAGAAATATCTTTTTCCCTTCATGATTCAAGCTTTAACAATAATGGAATACTTTCAAGATATAATAAGAATGAGGGTAAATCAGTCAGATGGAGATACCTGGAAGAGATTTATACTCATTCATGAATGAATACTTTCGCATTCAATATTAACTGGTAGTAGGGTTGTAAATTCTATTTGTCAGGAGTAGAGATTTTTTTCCCTTCATATTCAAACTTTAACAATAATTCAATACTTTCAAGATATACTAAGAATGAGGATAAATCTCTTCCAGGTATCTCCATCTGACTGATTTACCATCATTCTTATTATCCCGAAGCAAGAGATTTTAGTTATTGCTGATTTCTAAGCATCTTTAAATGGTATTTTAGTGAATATTTTGGGTTTATGTATGTATGAGAAAAATTTTCATATATGATCAATCTACCTCTCGATGCTCCAGTCAGATTTGATGAACATAACAATTGACTTACTTTTTACTATTTTTTATGTTTTTATCCGTTGGGCTTTGGTTTGCAATTTTTTTTCTTAGTTTTGAACTATATAAATATGCCTTCTTGTTGGTCCTTTTCAGGCTGTAGCACAATAGTTTGTTGGGAGAAGCTTTTTTTTATCAAGGCAAACAGCACCTGCTTCTTGGTGTAGACAGCCTGGTTTCTCCCATTTGCAGTAGGGAGACTTGCCAGCACAACATTGTTGTTTCATATCACAATCTCGTCCTTTATCACTTTCTCCAAAATCCATGTCTTCCTTATTATTTGCACCCCAAATCCAAATTCTCAAACCCAAACTCAAACCAAAACCCAAACACAAAGTCAAAACCAACCTTTCACTTCCTACAATACAAGCCAGTTTCTCTGACCCTTTCGTTCTCCAACTTGCAGAGACTCTTGAAGATTCCCTCCCTCCTTCGCCTTCTACTTCTCTCCAGATACTAAGGGATTCTTCCTCTGAATCCCTTCTCTCCACTCCTTGGCCCTCTCGCAAAGATGAGTCCTTTAGATTTACAGACACTTCACTTATTAGGCAATCTGAAATCCACCCTATCTCTAACCCACCTCGAGTAGAAGATGTACCAAACATTTCTAGAGAAACCCATTTACCTAATATTGTTATAGCTGATGGGTTTATCTTAAATTCTATATTAAATTCGTTTAATTTGCCTGATGGGGTTTATGTTGGTAGCTTGCTAAGTGACTCTAATGATAAAATTCCCAAAACTTTATCTAAATTTTTTAGTGATTTTCAATATGGTGATTTGTTTTGGTCTATTAATGGATTAGGAGCGCCGGATGTAGCTGTGGTTTATGTTCCTGCTGGGGTTAGAGTAGAAAATCCAATCCATTTGAGTTATGTTTCTTTTGAGGGAGGAGAAGAGGGGTCCAATAGGTTGCCAGTTTCAAATCCAAGAGTGCTTGTGGTGGTGGAGGAGGGAGGAGAGGTTGGGATAATTGAGGAGTTTGTTAGTGTAGGAGGCGATGATAAATTTTATTGGTCAAATTCAGTTTTGCAAGTTATTATTGAAGAAGGAGCAAAGGTTAAGCATTCTTACATTCAGAGTCAATCCTTAAATTCTGCCCACATCAAGTGGACTTCTGTTCAACAGGTTAGTTCTTGTTGCATTATCTCTTTACACTTTGGCCTTGTCTCTTGCTTTTTTGCTTGTAGAGGTCGTATATGTTATGATTACTTTTTAGAAGATGCTAGGATGGACTACACTGAATGTGCTATTTGTTTGGTTTGCAGTATAAAATGTTTCTATTTAGAATGTGTTGATGTGTGCATGTGCTTTAATTTAAAAGGAAATTTCATATCAAACACTAACAGCGTGATGATTTTACGTCAATACGCATGTGAATCTATTGAGTAGAAATTGTTAGATGTTCTGCATTGTTTTGTCAATTAACTCTAATTTTATCATTCTATTTTTTCTTTTTGGGGTTTTCATATATTATTTCAATATGAGGTTTTTTTGGACAAATGTGAAAATTCATTTAGGGATGAATGTAAAGGATTTGTGCCGATATAAGTCTGGTTATATGTGATGATATTCATACTATTGATAACTATACAACAATCTGGCTAGGACTTGTGCTATTATCTGTCCATTTTGTAATTTTACCAATGTCCGGTGTTGTGTTTCACCTATCCTCAATTGCAAAATTATATGCTTCTGTTCTTCATGCTTATTGAAGACAGATATTTTCTAGAGATAGAGAAAAAAGAAAAGAAAGAAGGAATCCTAAGCTTTGGAATGGTGATAGTATTGGAATAGAAGTGAGACATGAGAAAATTACAGTGAATTTTGACTTAAAGCTGGTTGTCTGCAGAAATCTAATAGTGCCTATGAACTTGTTGAGGTAAGCACTGGAGCAAAGTTGAGCAGGCACAACCTCCATGTTCAGCAACTGGGCCCAGACACAGCAACAGAGTTGTCAACTTTTCATTTGTGTGTTGATGCTCAAACACAAGATTTACATAGTAGCCTTGTTTTGGATCATCCAAGGGCTTATTCTCGGCAACTTCACAAGTGCATTGTTGCTAATTCACTTGGCCAAGCCGTTTTTGATGGGAATGTGAAGGTCAACAGGTAGTGTTGTTATCTAGTTAATATTGTTTTATTTCACTTTGTGGATACACATCATTTTCTTGCCTCCGGTTCATATATAACTGAATGCAAATTACTAGAAAATATATGCCTTCTAGAAGCATTAAGTCTAATCTTATTTATATTCATGATCAAACATGTCGACTTGTAACTTGGGTCAGCTTCATCTTGATGAGACAATCTTTCTGAATCAATACTTGATGGCCTTTCGTTCACTAAAGTTCAATGCTATTCTATGTATAACCCTTAAACCATTTGGACATAAAGTTTTGCTGCTGTATACAGAAGTTTACACCCGAACTTCCATTGACAAACTGAGTGGCATACTAAACTGTGCAAGTGGCCTATCACCTTAACCTATTTTTTTTTGTATTCAATGTGCAACACGCCATGCTGGTAATAATAGCATGTTTTAAATGATGGATAGAATATGAACACTTCTATAATTGGCCAGCATGTCAAAACTGCTGCCACTTCATCTACATTATTAGGGTTGAAGATATTAGGTTTTCAGTATTTATTGTGCTCAGTCTTTTCCTCTGTTCATCATTCCCAAAGTTGTTGCTTTCTCTTTTTAGGACAGTAGTACGTGAATGGTTTGTGTTATTTATTCAAATGGGAGGTAAAAGCTATTAGCTGTTTAATAAAATTCTTCTACATGAAGCTGTTGATTAGAATTTACCCAAATCCTTTTTCATTTGCATTTCTCAGCTCAATTACCCTATTTTAAGCGAAATCCTTTTCCTTCAATATATATATATATATATATATATATATATATATATATTTTTATATTCATTTGGCATTATTTGTTTGATTTGCTTGCCATTTTCATCTGTCATCTCTTTCTCTGTAAAAATCCTTATTTTTTGCAGCCTGTATCTTTAGTGTGGGCTTGAAATATCTATCTGGCAATCTTTGGCTCATTGTACACTAAGATCTTATTTGTGTTTTTTTTTTTTCTTTTCATAAATTGCAGTTACGATCTTTATTCCTCTCTTGCTTTATATAATTTGTTACAGAGAGAATTTCAGAGAATAGCAGAGAAGTTCTATTTGATTCAGGAATGCATATGCATACCTTACAATTTAATTAGAAAGCTATTTATATTAGTGCTCTCTAACAGAATTTGTTACAGCTGTCTAGGATAGGATCTTGTGCAGTGTCTATTATTTACTACCCTGTACCCTATACTATCCCTCTCTCCGAAGCGGAGGAAAAGATTCTTATACCATTAAAAATCACATCAATAAGCTAATCAGCTTCAAAATAAATCAGTATCTTTTTTCAATATATAACTATGTAATCCGACTCTGGTTCATCCTAAATGAGTTTGGGTTGCTGATAGGCAGAGTGAATTGAAAGTTTCTCAAATGTATACTTTGTGTTTGCAGATATGCACAGCAAACTGATGCTGGACAATTAACAAGGACCCTCCTCTTGGAACCGCGTGCAACTGTAAATGTCAAACCCAATCTGCAAATCGTCGCTGATGATGTAAAATGCTCCCATGGAGCTGCAATAAGTGATCTGGAAGACAGCCAGCTTTTCTACTTTCTGGCACGGGGTATTGATTTAGAGACTGCTAGAAAGGCTCTTGTATTTTCCTTTGGAGCTGAAGTGATTGCAAAATGCCCTTATTCATTTGTCAGACAGCAAGTTGAGAACAATTTCAAACAATTGTTGAGCTCCAGCAGTCAAGGATCGTCGTAGAAAACCTTGCGGTTTGATCAGAAAAATCAAACTATTTTAGCGGTCATCTGAGTGAACAAAATTGTGCTTCTGTGTTTCTGTACGCTAGTTATCGTTTTATTGATGCTTAGATAAAAGGGTTAAGGGCATAAAATGTTTGTTAAAAATAAAAAATAAAAAAAAGGGAATAAAACATTACATTTTGCAATTTTCCACAAGGTGTAAATGTATGGTGCAATGGCTTATTGAGTGTAGCTTTTGAGCAGAACATTGAAAAAGAATTTCAAATGTTACCTTCTGCATTTTTGCTATCCATTTTGGAATGTATGAGTTAGAGCGTTAGAATTCCTAATCAAATTGATATGCATTTGCAAATGGGTACAATGTGCTTGAAATAACTTCAAATTAAAAATCTTTTTGTATTCGAAATGTGACAGTAGATTTGTAAATGAGTATCTTGTTGCTTGAGTTGGATACTCTGTGAGACCGAGGCATAATGTCCTCAGGGGCCAGAGCTGGAGTATAATATCCTCAGAGCCAGAGCTTTTCCCATATGGGAGTTTTAGACGTACACGGGAGTTAGTCGGACTAAATAGATGTAGGCTTGGATATCATGAGTTAATAAAAAAAAAAAATAGATATATAAATGAATTCTGCAAAATATATATATATATATATATATATTTTTTTTAAATTCATTTATTTCCTGAGCTCTAAAACTTTCCTCAATATTGAAGGTCAAGGATGGATGACTGAACTGTGAGAAGTACTTGGAAGAAACTGCCCATTTTAGAATTGACCGATTACTTGCTCTCTTTCTTTTTATTCTTTGTCGAGAAAAATCATTCAAAAACATGAAAATTAATTATTTATAAATATCAATTACAGTTTCCAGCAATTATAATATCAACAATCTGTTTTTAAAAAAAAAAAATTATTTTCAAGTCCCTCACTTTTACGCAAATCTACCCTTTTTTTTTTAAATGCACAAATCTGCTATGAGGTAAATGTATTTATTACAATATATGTTGGCGGGTCCCTGCAGTTTGTAAAAATTAGACTTTTTAGATCACTGCATTGTCATCTTCCTCCTTCACTATGGTAATGCGAGGCGGTGCAGGTGTTGTTCTAGCGGCTGCAGTCCCTTTCTTTGAGATGGAAACAGATTGTCTCTCTTTTGGTCCACATATTTAACAGTAGTTTAGTCTCATAAATGAGTTTTTGAATTGTTTGCCTTTTCAATTTTGTAGCATCTCTCATGCAATATGCTAGCTCATAATCTAGCTAAGTTTGCCTTTAATTTAGATTCAAATTTCTTTGTTTGAGGGATATTCCTCCTTGAATCATGCTTTTGTGTCAGAATCATAAAATTCTATGGCTCGAATCTTTAGTATTCTTTTATTTACTATCTATGTCTACTCTTTAGTTAGAATAAAGTCATACATTTTTACTAAAAATTTAAAGAATATTAGAAGCGGAAGAAAGGGAGGAAGAAACAGATATAGAAATAAAAATAACTTCCGAAACGAATGAGACTAAATATGAACAAGAGGAATTCACCGAAAAATATCATTCTTCTTCCTTTTTTTCGAAAGAAAAAGAAGATCGGATAAAATCAACGAAACGAAAAAGATCGAAGTGAATGGAAAAAAAAAATAAATGATAAATTTCATTTTCACTTTAAAGAGACATACTATAAAAATAGACCACTTTATAAAATTTTTTATCTGGATGGATAATAAAAAAATTCCAAGTTAAAAAATTAATAATTCTTATTAAAACTAATGGATTAATACGAGTGACTTATGATCAAATTCGTTTAAATTCAATATTAAAATATACATAATGAAAATTTTATGAGTAAAATTAATTTTTTATTATATTAGAAAGGAAAAACATAAAGTAGAAATTTGATTTGTAAAATTTGTATGAATAAAACAAAACTTACACAATAATTTTAATTCTGTGATAAGACTATGTTTTCATACTTTATGATGATAGACCATATTTACATGTCTTGTCGTGTCCTCATCAACCCCACTTTTTTTTTTTTTTTTTCTTTCTGAAAGGCAGTTTTTATGGTTGTGGACATTAACAATCGCCATTAGAGAAAGACATACTTATCTTAATTCCACATAGTCCTAACCCTTTTATATTATGGTAATTTTCACTGAATCAATTACTATAATTTTAGAATTTTTAACTAATCATTTATAAATAATAAATTATTAATGTGTTAAAATAATTAATTTAAAATTTAATTTTTTTTTTCAAATATATAAATTTGACAATTTTATTTCTCAAAGATGGCTCTAAAAAATTTTATTATATAATTTTAAAAGTGGATTTTTTTGGGTTAAAATCTAATTTTCTGGGCTCTGCTTAATCTTGCTTGTACTGAGACTAAAAAAGAAAGTGTTATCTGTGTGGTAATTTGTGAAGTGGGTTTATAGTAAGCTAAAGACAAAATGGATGACCTGACTTGACTTTGGACTACTTTTTCATTTGCTTTCTTAGTTAAGTTCCTCTCAACCTGCCACTTACTCAACAAGATAAAAAGCAAAAATAATTCCTTCACTTGTTTTTCTTTTTATTTGGATTATTATTATGGATTTCCAAATATTATTCCAGATGTTTTAAACTTTAATAGATTGTTTTTCAAAATGATTCTGAGATTAAATTTTATGTCTCAGTTTATATGAGTTGATGAATTTCAATGTTAGTCTATTATTTTGAATTCCAGTAATCTTATTTTTTTTTAATTCGTGGTGTTCGATTGGGTCTAATTGTTTAAATTTTAAGTGTTAAATTGTTAGGAGATCTAACAAAAACATAAAATATTAACTGGTCTAAATTAAATAAAGATGAAAAAATAAATAAAAAAACTAGAAAAAAACCACCATTGATAAAAAAAAAAAAAAAATCATACTGGTTCTAGATTAAATGTATGGAAAAGTGAAATTGGGAAAGTTTATTTTTTGTGTTTGTCTTAATTTATAGTTGAACTTTTTCTAAGAAAGTTGATATATATTAACGTGCCAAAGTATTTTTACGTCTCAAATAATATAAGTGTAAAAAATAATACGCTGTGAACGGTTTTAAAGTAAAGATTGTGAACTCTAATCACCGATATAAATAGTGTAATAGTATAGGGACTTATTAACAATTCATTATTTTCTCTTTTGGTTAAATCTACTAACCTGAAGCTTATTAGAGTGAAATTGCACTCATCGCATGTGTAACTTGCTTCCGCTTTACCACTTTGTTTTGGTTGCGATGGAGATGAGGTAAGTCTTTCGTTTCTTTCTTCTTATGTGAGAAAATTAAATATTTTGAATCTGATAGCTACTTATATAAAAAATGATTTCTTATTCTAAACTAGAGGAAAGTTGAATTTCTTTAAGCAAACATCCCATAACCTCACAATGAAAGTGATTGTGGACGATACAATTTAGTGACAATAAATCGCATTTAGTACTCCACTTCTCACCGTATCAATATAAGAAAGAATACCAATTAGATCACATCAAATTTATATATTTATATTTTATTAAAAGTCAACTTATTAATAGAGTGAATTAATATTTAATTCCCTGTTAGAAAAAAAAAAAAACTAATATATAAGTAAATTTAGGTGAAAAATAAATTATAATTTAATAAAATAAAAATTATTGTAATATTTGTGGTGACTAGCCACATCAAATTCAAAACAAAGTGCTAGAAGCTAGCGAAGGTGTGAGTTTATCGGGTGGCAGCCAATCCCTAACACGCTCCGCACACGTATTCTTGTGCCCTCCGAATTATGCTACTCTTTTGAGTATTCATTAATTACTTAATGGTGCAAGTTAGTGGATAACAAATTTTATAAAATAGGGTAATGGAAATAGCATTATTTTTACAAAATCAAATAAATAACTTAATATTTATATATATATATATATATATAATCTCAGAAATATCCCTACTTCAACTAATGGCACAGTCAAATTCTTTTTTTTACTTTTTTCATATTAGTTAACACAGCATGCGACACTTCCGCTTTTCCAACAATCTTTCACACATCAATTACATATTTTTGTGCTATTTTCATTCAACTACTGATTTTTTTTTTCACCATCAATTTAGCAAATTTAAATATATTAAACTTATAGAAATCACCACAGGAATGATAGGAAGTTCCAATATAATCTAATCCTATATCTTTGTAAAAAAAAAGAAAAAAGGAATGACAGGAAGGAGGAAGGAGATGAAGATGTATGCAAAATTACATATTAATTCCATAAGTTCCTTTATCTTTTAAGTTTGGTTCTTTTGATAAAAATGTAAAAACTTTGTTGTTTATTTATATACTTATGGATAGATAGAATTCAATTTATATATTGATTTGTATATTGTTCGTATGTAAAAATTAATTTTTAAACTGATTTACATATTAATTATATGTAAAAATCTATTTATATATCGATCGATATTAATTTATATATTATTAAGTATGTAAAATTAATTTTTATAATAATTTACAAACTGAAATTAATATATAATAATAAAAAAGTATATAAACAATATAAACAAACAATTATTATATAAACATTAATATTTACATGTAAAATGATTTATACACTGATAAAAAGTGAAAGTCATATTTAAAATTTTAAATATAATCATAAAAAAATAAAGTTTATATACTAATAGATATATAAAAATCAATTTATATATTGATAGATATTTAAAAATCCATTTTATATACTGATTTACTTATTGTTTGGTATGTAAAACTTCATTTATATACTGACATGTTAATTTTTTCTCAAAGTCCTTCGATGTCAAAAGGATTTTTTATAATTTTCTACAAATTTTATTTTGGCAACCAAATCAAACAAAGTAATATATTAAATTGAAAATGTCGATGAGAATAGTCTGAATATAGTTTCACATTTTCCATCCAACCACTGTAAAATTGTGAAATTTCAATTTATAATTCGGATACTCATATAAAAAATGCTTATTAGAAAACAGTGACTATATCCATTAAACTCTGTGTCAAATCAAAGAGAGAGGGAAAAGAAGTTAGTTTGTAGTTTCGGAATCGCTGATCAGATAACTGGTAACGAAAGTGTACGGAGATTGAGGTTTTGAAAAGTTGCATAACAGCAACTTTTAACTTTTTTTTTTCAAAATTAAACTTTTCAATTTTTATTTTATAAATAAATCTAAAATTGAATAAATAAAAAAAAAATATAAGTGTAAATATCTTTACTAAGTTACCATTTACTCAATTTAGCAAACATCATGCTATTTAGTTAACTAACAAACTTAAAATTTGTAATTTACTTAATTATCTCTATTTAATTTCGTTTTCACATTATGCTATACTTTGCTTTTATTGATGGTTTTCTAATTTTATTTTTTTTTAATTTAGAGAAGTTGCTAAATATAATTTATTGGTATATATTTTTGAAACAAAATAATAATCTAATAAATATAAACTGCAAAAATGATTTATTTAAATTTTATTTGTAAATATATAATTACTATTTAAAGCATCAATACAATTATAAATAATTATAATTATATATTATCGGTATTTATATTTTTAATACCAATTCTAATTTAATTTTAGGAAAAAAAAACATTTTTGATGTTTTATAACAACTAAATAGCAAAAGTTTTCTTTGGCTAAAAAACATAGCATAAGTTTTTAAAAGTTAATTAAATAATATAGTGGAATATATCTATTTATAGAAATATATAAAATATAAGGATGGATTCATTATGTGACACACTAAAATAAGCCTTACCTAATAGCCTACTTAGCATTTTATTATTTTTATTAAGGTTCAAATAGCTTGCTTAAAAGTTGTTATTTCTCTCTAAGTATGATAAATGTTGTTTGATTTATTAAGTGAGTTAAATTATTTAATAAAATATAATATTAAAATATTACAAATTCTCTACAATAAATATTTTTAAATATAAAAATAAGGTCAAAATAAATTTTATCCATAAATAAGTGTGAGTTAGGGAGGACAAGTTACTTCTATGTTATGTAAAAGGGAAAAATGGGAAATGGATGAAAAAAAAAATTGATATATGACATCATCATTAACAATAATTTAAATTTAAATGATTTAATGTTTTGGAAACTGAAGCGCGCTTAATGCTTATGCTTTTCAAGAGTAATCCATACTTCGAGCACTGCTGGAAGAACATTAGCGCGTGTAGTTGCATGGCGTCAAGAATGCCTGCATGAATCTTCAAGACCTCTCCTTCTCCACGTGGCAATCTGCTGACGTCACCAGTTGCCCTTGTCAGCTTGCCACGTGTTATTCATCCAATTATAATATAAAGTTGCTCTCTTCCTTATCAAATCCTTGTTTACGAATCGCTCAATGAAAGAAACAAACAAAAAAACCAAACTTCCTCCTCTTCTTCTTCTTCTCTGTTGAACGAAACTAAGTACTCTATATTTTTAATAATCAGTTTCTGTCAAAGGAGACTTTTGACGATACCGTTTAAGGTTAAAACAGGAGTCTTATGGGAATCGGAGAAACAGAAATGGCGACGCCGTTACCGGAATTACAGAGAGGAGAAGGGATGATATTGTCCAGCGCCGTGAAGAAAGTGGAAACCAAAGGTTGCTTAGAGAACAGTGGACAAGCATCGCCTATTCTTATATTTCTTTACTTCCACAAGGCTATTCGTAATGAGCTTGATTCGCTTCATCGATTGGCCATGGCTTTTGCTGCTGGACAGACCGTAGACCTTAAGTCTCTCTTTAAACGCTACCGTTTTCTCAGATTGATTTATGAGCACCATTGCAATGCCGAAGACGAGGTGCTTTTTTTAAAATTTTCGCTTCTCCTCCGTTCTTTTTCGCTTGTTAGCTATTGGCAGTGGCATGTTTGGTGGTGTTATTGATAAGTTTTCACTCGTAATATTTGAATAATTGGGGATTCAAAGTCGAATGTGCAGAGCAGTTCCTAGAACTTTGGACAAATTATTAATTATTTCCGCCTAATATTTCTTCCTGTTATAGATAGATTTCACTTTGCTCTGTGATGTCAGAGGAAGGATAGTAATTTCTTTTTGAATTTTCAAAATTGTGCGCGTCTACTAAATCTAGCAGCTCTTAAATGTTCGAGCAGATGTGAGAAGTGCTTGCAATATTTTTGTGAAGCTTGGGAATTATTTCACGGCTCTGATTGCTCAGTTTCTGGTGGAGATAGTAGTAGTTATCTTGTGTAGTAGAGTCGCTTTTGGAAGTTCTCTTCCTGAAGTTTTCTACTGTGCTTGCTTTTCTATTGTTTATTGATAATTCATAATCCGTTTGGAAGAATAGTTTTACAGTGTTTCCACTCTTACTGATTTTCGTGCAACTGGTTACTATAAAATGCAAGTATAGTTAATTTTTTTTTTTAGAGATATGTTTATGAAAAATGGTGAGTTTGCAAGCATTTGTTTCTTACACTTTTAAGAGAAGAATATTAATGTTGTTTATCAAACATGAGGCATGAAATTTACTTGCTGGTGTATAATCAATGCATTAGTATTTATAATCTGAGTCTGACACATCAAATCTATTCTTTTCTTAACTGATTCATTCCTGTTGGATCTCAAAATGCTCATTATAGAGGCTTTCCTGAATTTTTATATGATCTGTGTGAACCTGTGCTAAGTGTATCTACAGGATCCATGTCATTTCCTTCTTCATGGAAGTAACTGATACTGCTTCTTTACCACCTGTTAATGTTATTATGCGACATATGGTAGACCTGATGGCACAAAATTTTTGGGAATGCAGGTTATTTTTCCAGCACTTGACATACGTGTGAAGAATGTGGCACAAACATACTCACTTGAGCACAAAGGGGAAAGCAGTCTGTTTGATCAAATATTTGAGCTTCTAAATTCTTATTTGCAAGTCTATGAAAGTTTCCCGAGAGAACTAGCATCTTGCACAGGAGCCCTCCATACATCACTTAGTCAGCACATGGCAAAGGAAGAGGAACAGGTAAGGTCTTTTTAGCATTATTTATTTTATTTATGCATTACTGTTCTTAAAATTTAGGATTTTCATTCTCAATATGTATTTGCAATAAGGTTTGGAAAAATGAGGTTCGAACTGTTTTCAACCATCATTTCCGAACTGCCAAAAACTAGAACTGTATTTGCCAAGAATTGTAACCATTGGAGGATGTTTTAGTTCTGGTTCCAGCAAATTTAGAACCGTAACTGTTTTGGAACCACAATGGCTCAAAAAATCGGAGGTTCTAACTGTTTGTAATCAGCGATTCCAATGGATATTTGGAGTGTTTTTATGCAAAAATGACCAAAATACTCCTCCCAACAACCATACACTATCATAAAACAACTTGTTTTTTAGGGGTAATTCTCTA
>CANUEY010289056.1:0-23785 GCA_948099555.1 Croton setiger
TTGGTTCAACTTCACAAATTTAGGGCTCAATTGGCTTGTTTCTCTTCATAATAATGTGCTTTCAATTGATTTGAACCACTCTCAACAGAGCTATGGTTTGGAATCAAAGAGCTAGAGTTTATGGAATCGTTACCTTGAAAAGTTTCATCACCATTGTTGTCTGATGTTAGGGTTTCTTGCCCTGTAGTTGAAACACTCGATCTTTCTCGAAGCCCTATTTTCCATAATTCAAAGAAGTAATGAGCTCTGAAAGACCAGTCCTCTATTCCTTCTCCATCAAACTTAGGGAAGTCCATTCTAGTATTATTGACACAGCAAGATAAACATTGAAGCAAAAATTATGTATTAATAATTCTTAACCAGCTTCTATGAAGAAATCTTTGAAAGAATTTGAGAGGAAAAACTCTCAATATATTAAATGAAATATAATAAAGTTTGATGATTTAAAACAAAGAAATTTAAGGCTATTTATAGCCATCAAATCCTAACATAATAGGAGTCCTAATTAAAACCTATAAACTAAATAAAACTCCTAAATAAAATCTAAATATAAAATCCTTATCAAACTAACTCTGATACCAACTCCACTTGCATTACATTCAACCTCAAATAATGCATCAAAATCAGATAATGTTGACACTGGAGCAATACAAAGCTCTTCGTTTAATATTGCAAAACTATTATGAGCTTCTTTAGTCCACTTTAAAGTTCCCTTGCAACACTTGATGATTGGGGCTGCTATAGTGCTAAAGTCTTTGATAAATTTCCGATAGAATGTGGCTAACCCATGGAAATTGCGAACTTCTGTTGCAGTCTTAGAAGTAGGCAAATCTTGAATGGCTTTCATTTTTTCATCATCTACTTGAATCCCTTGTTCTTCAACTACATAACCTAGGAAAAGCAACTGATTTGTCATGAAGCTACATTTCTTTAGGTTGACGTACAACTTGTTTTCTTGCAATACTGTGAGAACTTTGTGCAAGTGTGTCCTATGCTCCCCCTTTAGACCGACTGTATATTAATATATCATCAAAGTACACTACAACAAATTTACCAAGAAATGGTTTGTACTTGATTCATTAATCTCACAAAGGTGCTAGGAGCATTAGTTAACCCAAATGGCATCAGAAGCCATTCATATAATCCTTCTTTGGTCTAGGGAATTTATACCCTACAGTGATCTGATGGCACAATTATCAACATACATTCTCCAATTTCCATCTTTTTTGGTGTTAAGAGAGCTGGGACCGAACAAGGACTCGTACTTTCTTGAATATGCCCTTTCTTAAGCAAGTCTTCCGCTTTCTCCTTCAGAATTCCACCCTCTTTTTGTCTCATTCGATAATGAGGTAAATTTAGCAAACTAGCACTAGGGGTTAAATCAATATGGTGTTGGATGTCTCTCATAGGTGGCAATCCATTTGGTAAGTCTTTAGGTGTTATTTCTGCAAATCCTTCCAATAGTGGTTTCAACACTTCTGGATACTCTACTTTGTTTTGCTTTTTGTCTATGGTTAGAATCTGCTTAACAACTAAAGCATAAACTTCTTTAGTTTGTTTGATACCCTCTTCAATCTCATGATAAGATTGTGTGACTGTCAAGGAAGTCTTCCCCTCCACTTCAGAAGTTTTGGTTTTGACTTTCGTAGGCAGCAAGTTATATTTTACTCCATCTTTTTCTAACTTGTATGTATTTTCTCTTACATCATGTTGTGCTCTCACATCATATTGCCATGGTTTACCAAAAAATAAGTGACATGCATCTATATCCTCTACATCCAAATATACCTCACACTTATATTGCTAATATAGAAGGTAGTTTGCATCTTTCGGTGACATGAATTGTCTCTACGGTTTAATCCAACCAATAGCATAAGGATCGGGATTTTTTTTTTTCAGTTGTCAATCCCAACTGTTTAACAATATCCTTCCTAATAACATTTTCACAACATCTACTATCAACTACCACATCAAAGTGTTGATTAGAGATAGTACACCTGGTTAGAAATAATTGATGTCTTTGGGAGATGTCATCTTGTTTAGGTGAAAGCATCATTTTTTTACTATAAAATTCTGCTCATCTGAATCCCCATCATACTCTACTTCATCTCCGTAGGGCATGCAATAAATTCCATCATCTTGCTCATCATCTTTGTCTACAATAGTGATTGTTTTCCGTTGAGGACAGTCGCTAGAGTGATGCCCAAGCTGATTACACTTGTAGCATTTGTTATGAAATGGTTTTGTATAAGGATTTTTAGACTTTGGGACCTCCTGTGTGTCTGCCACCTTTTGTTTTCCAGCCGCTTTATTTGCCTTATATTGATCATTGTTTGAGCTAGAAGTTTGAGGTGCTTTATTTGTGTCAGCATAAGATTTTGAGTAATTCCCGCCATAGCTTTTATGAACACAATCAGGTTTTACCTTCTCTTACATCATATATTCTACTTTAATTGCAAAATTTGGAGCTTCAGCCATTGTTTTAATGACTTAAACCTCAATTTTGTGTTTAACAGTTAGCTTCAATCCATCCAAATACTTAGCAACTTGTTGGCCTTCAGTTTTCCTTAGATCATTGCAATCCGCTATTCTCATGAATTCAGCTGAATATTCATGAACAGATTGGTTAATTTGATGACATCTTTGGTACCGTTGAAACAAAATTTACTCGTAATCAGATGGCAGAAAATTACTCTTTAAAAGTCTCCTCGTCTTGTCCCAATGTTGCACATGCCATATCCTTTCTTGAAATCTGCGAGATTGAATTCTGTCCCACCATGTTGAAGCACACCCTTTCAATCTACATGCTATTAATTGCACTTTCTTCTCTTCAGGTATGTCCATATAATGCTTCAATATTTAAAGTACCATTAAAGCTGGGAATATCTACCTTTAAACGGAATTCTGGCGTATCCCTTTCATCATGGCGATTTTGTCTTCTTGTATTTTGAGCTTCCCTTACTACTAGGTAAACATCCTCATCGGAACTATTGTCATTGACGTGCTGCCTTCTTTGATTATCAAAAATAAGTTGTCTGTTTGGTTGACGATGAGTTGCCTCTTCACCTATATGAAAGCTCCCTTTGTCCCTATTTCCTGTTTAGTCCAAGAGTTAGAGCATCAAGTTTATCAAAAACATCGTTGAAGCATCTCTCCCATCGATCAAATTGTTAATCTACTTGGTGCATCCGTTCTCTTGTTGCTAACCCTTGATCTTGTGACCTAAGGGCCTCAGCTCCATGAGCTTTGTCGCTAGAACCGGCGCTTGTCTCCTTTGTTCGGTTAGTTATGGCAAACCTGCTCTAATCCCAATTGATGCAGCAAGATAAATGTTGAAGCAAGAATTATGTATTAATAATTCTTAACCAGCTTTTATGACAGGAACTTAGAGGAAAAACTCTGAATATATTAAATAAAAGATAACAAAGTTTGATGATCTTAAAGAAAGAAACTTAGGTTTATTTATAGTCATCAAATTCTGACATAATAAGAATCCTAAAATAAGTAAGAATTATAATTAAAACCCATAAACTAAATAAAATTCTTATGTAAAATCTAAATCTAAAATCTTTATCCAACTAGAAAAAGGAATCTAATACTTATGAAACTAGGAATCTTCCTCCGGATCCTAATTTCCAAAGTTTTGCAATGTGCAGGACTGAGAAACAGGCACAGCCATAGGTTATATGCAGGATTCATCACTTCAAAATAGAACAAAAATCAAAGCACATGCAAACAAAGAGCTTGATTGATTAGTATTAGTAAACATTTCACCTATTAATTACTGTTGCTAAAAAAAAGGACCTTTTCCCAGCGGTAGCTAGAGGTGGTTTTGTAATTTGCCTCTGGGGTTTAAATTAAACTTATTAGAAGCGATTAGCGGCAAAAAGGATAATTATTTATAGGTTTCTAAGGTTTTGCGTAATATACTTTGAAGTCCTTCTATTTTGGTAATTATATTAAAAGGTCCTTATGATTTTAAAAATTATACTACTAGGTCCTTCCGTCCAGAATGAGCGTTAAGTGTCTGTTAACTTGAATTAAAATGATAATATTACCCTTTGTATTATATTCTGTTTAGGTTCTTAAATTTTACATTAATATACTATTAGGTCCTTTTTAATTTTTTATGTGTATATTTAATTTTAACTTTTAAATTTTTAATTATTATTATTATTATTAAAATTTAAAATTAAATATACATCAAATTAAACAGTCATGTTTTCTGCAACTGTAAACACTCCTATACCTCTCTTCCTTTCAAATTCCAAATCTAATAAATTCTTCTTCTTTTCTTAGTCCCAATCTCCTCTTTTTATTTTCTCTTTGCCCTCTTCAAAAACCCATCTAAAGCTCATTTCTGCCACTATAATCAGATTATAAGAACCCATCTGAGCAAAAAAAAAAAATGCTCAAAAGGTAATGCCATTTCAATCAGATTATAATTTAATTTGAAAAAAATAAAAAATCTGTTTATAATTTCAAATGAACAATCTATCATTTTACAATTACAAATCACAATTTTACACATCCTAAACAAACACAGATTTGAATGATTACAGACCCCAAACCTAAAAATCAGTACACCTAATCAAATGAAAACAAAAACAAATGAAAATTAGAAAAGTAAACCAGCTAATTCTTGAATCTTTAAGACTTCAAAGTTGAACAAAGAATCAAAAGATAAAAACAGCGGAGGAGACAACGACCGATGTTAGATCTTCAGTGATTACATCTTCATTTTCCATCTTTAGTTCATCCAGAGATTACAAGCATATATAGTGAGGTTAGGTGAGCGGCGGAGATGGGTTAGGCTAGAAGCGGAGATGTGTGCAGCGGTGTTAGGTGAGCGGCAGAAGATGGTTAGGATTGAAAAGAAACAGACTGAAACTGAAGGCAGAAGCGAGATGAGGGAGAGGAGAAGCTTCAGGCTTGATTCTTAAAGAAGGAGATGAAGAGATGAGGTGAGGGAGAGGAGAGAAGAAGGTGATATGAGGATGGAGAAAGAGAGAAGATAAAGAGTTGGAGAAGAAGGGGATAATAATGATAATAATCGTTTTACTTTCTCAATTGACTAACGACATTTCTGGACGGAATGACTTAATAGTATAATTTTTGAAACCATAAGAACCTATTAATACAATTTTTAAAATAAAAGGACCCATAGTATATTATGCAAAACTTTAGGAACCTATAAATAATTATTCCGCGGCGAAAAATAAAACTGCTTCTACACAGCCTAAACAGCTTTTTCTTTTCACTTGGCGGATAATAAAATTTTCGGTTCGCACTTTGCTTTTCGGCTCCTATTTTGAGGGGAAAAAAAACTAACTCAAACTAAAACTAAATGCGCTACCTTTCTATTTCAAGTTCCATAACCCAGTTCCATAACCCTTCTTTTTGCCATCTTTCTTTTTTTTTTCCTTTCGATCTGTCTTCTCTTATTCTTAATCTCTTTTTTCCCCCTCTTTACCTAAGAATCTGTGCCTTCTGAGTCAATCCGTGGAAGAAAAAGATGGGAAATGGTTACAAACTGTGGCTTCTGAGTTCAATCTCTCTGAGATTTGCTAATTGACTTCGGTATCAATCCCAAGTTTTGTCTCGGGTGGTTTACAGCTGTTGTTGAGGTACACAAAATTAATTTAATTGATTGTTATTCTTGCCGTTTATGTTAATATTTTTGATTTAGGGATTGATCGCTGAAGTTTTCTGTTACTTTTAATTTTTATAGTGTTCTTATTTCTGTTGGCATTTGGGTGGAGTTGCTGGGTCTGCAACTTGAGATTCTAGGTAAGTAATCTTTGATTTTACTTGAGTTGTATTGCTTTTTTTTTTTTTTTGTGTTGATTTTTGAATGGTTAGGGTTTTCCTTTCTTAAGTTCTTGGGGTTAGGGCTCAACCCACATAATCACCAACACTGCTGAAGTGGCTCATCGTCCTGTGTTCGAAGATCGGATTAGCTCTCTAGTCATGTTCCAACTTCCTTTCATCTTTATTCTCAAAGTTTGAAGGCAGCTGCTCCACGCTGCCAATTTATTTGCATTTAACTAAGTTTCAGTCTTATGGTTAATAAATCCTAAACTGAAAATTTATTTCTCTTGTTTGCCGAAATCTCTTGATCTATCTGGAGTTTTTGGATGGTGAAGTCCATTGTTTGATTGAACAAAAAGCTTGATGAATTGATGATTTTGTGGTACATTTTGATGTTGGAATCTCTGCATCTTTTCTGGGGTCTTTGCTTGATGGATTGAACAAAAGGCTCAGATCCTAACTCAGATTTCTCTCTCTCTCTCTCTCTCTCTCTCTCTCTCTCTCTCTCTCTCTCTGAGTTTTAGAAATCTATTTATTTCAAGTTTTATTTTACTTCTGTAGTTCTAAGTTTTAACAGTTGTGGTTGTTGTGAGAAAATGTTATTCTAGTGTCCGAAACGTTATCATAAATTTACTGAATATAAGCTTCATTTTGTTACCACTTGTGAGTTGTGAATTGTAGTTTTTTGGAATGCATTCGTGGAAGATGTAGTAGTCATCAGTGTTCAATATAATTTAGGGAAATTGTTCTTGTTTTTGTAAAGATGTAAACTCATTACATCCTCTGCAGGTATATGGATATGGCTTCATAGAAATGCTAGGATCTTCAAGTCATGGAAAATTAATCTAAATTCAATAGTTCCGTTTCCACAATTTTATAGCTGAGAATTCTGTTGTATTTAGATGGGACAGATCAAAACATCTGAATAGTATGAGATGCTGCATGAGTTTATAAATTAAAGTTATAAGATAATAAATGAAAGGCATACAGTTTAATATATCATAATAGCTCATTGAATTATTATTAAATTGTTAATTTAATCACATTGTTAAATTTCAATTAATACTTTGTAATTTTACTCTTGTAAAAGCCTTGTATGTAAAGGCTTAATTTGAAGTTTAATATATATCAGACTATTTTTAAACTATATATTTGAGTGAGTATAATCTCCTCTTATGTCTCTCATTCCTTTTGGTGTATTCCAAGAAACATTGAGTGATCTGTATTCTTGATGTGGCTTACTAAGTAGGTGATTTTTAACCATTTACTGTAGTAGGGGTTTAACCTCACCAAGATCGATATCCCTATTATCCTTGCAGGTACCCCTATTTTCCCTGCATCATGATCAAAGTACTCACCCTTTCGCAACTCCAAGCGGACATGGAGAAGAAATCCATCATCCATTATCTTGCTTTGCTGGGATAGTATGAGATGTTGCATGAGTTGATCAAAGTACTCACCCTTGGAAACCTGAATTTACAGATTACAAAAGCAAAGAACAATAATCTGATTCAATACTGCAACTGATTTGAGAAAAGACTGTAATTCAAACTCATTAATTTTCTTTTAATATTAGTCAATAACTGTTGAGCATGTTATAATTTTATATTTAGTATTGATGCTAGATTACATGTTATACTAACAATTTTAATTTCTTACTAGCTGAAAATCACAAGAGTAAGTTGACGATGATCAACAAACAAATGAGCAAATCAACCTAGAAACTGCTTCAAATGATGACCACTTCGAAGTGATCTGTAACTATATTTACCTTCTACAATTAATTAGATTATTTTATGAGCTTGTGTGTAATAATGATGCAGTTCTAAGTTCCATAATAATCTGTTGGTCAATTTGTTATCATAATAGAATGAAAATTGCTTGTTTATGAGTTATTTTTAAATGGTTGAGCATTAATTTAGTTATTTGTTATTAAAGATCAAAATGGTAATCGGTTCAAATAGCAAGGAAGAACGGTGATGGCTAACATTTGGAATATAGATTCAAATGGTTATATATATTCTGGGGTGGTTCATGTTTATATTTAGTTTTTGTCAACAAGACATTTGAAAGTTGATTTTCATTCTGATAATGAGCCACCTGCCTTTATTGCTGCATGACAAGGATGATTGAGACATTGTCTATGGAGTTATATATATTTGACAAAAGATTGTTATCTTTATGATTGAAATGCTGTACAATCCTAATGAGAATGGAAAATTGTGTGCCAATGTTGCTCTGTGATTATGAGCTCATGTCAATTATGAATTTCTCATTTTTTATAACTAAGCATGACACATTAAATAGCTTGAAACTTGTTTTTCCGTGGGTTGGTTTGAAACAGGGGATTGAACTGTAGGCAATATTAGGTTAGGGAATTCATATGGTGATAGATATGTACATGTAGGATTGGATTGGAGGTGAAAGTGATCAAGAGCTTTTTTTCTTCTTAATGTTTCAGTTTTGCAGTATGGAAATTATGGTTGTGTAGTGTAGTATTTTGCAGCATCTACCTTTTCTTAAGCAGACTTGTGATTTGATTAAGCAGACTTTGTAATAAGTATTTTAAATTTTATTTACAGGTTAATGATGATGCAAGTAACCGAAATAGATCTTCTCTAAACGATATTTCGTCAAACTCGGGTCATCATCCGAGAGAAAATGATGATTGTTGATCTAGTTTGGTTACTTGAAAATAGTTTATTAATTGTTTAGTGATGACCTGTTGCAAAGCATATTTTATTTTGGCTTATTGAATCATGTTTTAAATATTGCTAAACTTATTAAGAAGAATTTTGTTAAATTGAAATTTAGGATTAATGAAATAAACTTTTTAGAACAATGTAATTAGTATTAATATTTTTTGCTGGACAGCCTTTCAACTTGGTCGAAATTGTCAAACATCTCAGAAACCATCTTTTTCTCCCAAAACATGATGAATTTGGACAAAATTTGTCAATTATCTCATATTTATGAGCGTGAATTTGACGCGTCCAAAAATGGTGAAATATTGTTATATCAAACTTTTAACAACACTGCCAGTCCAAGAACAATCTGCATCTTTCTTGTCATGTGATCTAGAGAGAAGTTACTGGGGATTTAGGGGAGCGGGTCTGGCATGGAAGAAGAGATGTAGCATATGGAGTAGAGCTCCCTGGTTCGAAGTCCCACATACAAATTGTGCCCCTTCTCTTGTGTGTGTGTGTTTAAATGCAGAAGATATGAACTACGGATTTTAGGCTTTTGCAGTTAAAACACTCAAAATTGCAAGTACAGCTTTCAAAAAGTCTGCAGAGGATTCTTTGTTTTTTGAGTGCGCTCTATCCGTCCAACATTTTCTACATATTAAATCGTAAAGTTAATCGAAAGGCAATTAAACATATTATTACGCCGGCACCACTGTAATTCATACCGGTTATGCTGTTGACAAGTGGAAATGGAGCCTCATTTTCAAATTTTACTACTAAAACATACTATTTTATTGAGAAAAAAATTATAGAGATCCAGCTTTTTGTCATCACTTGTGCTCTTTTTTAAAATTTAAGTTCATTTAAATTTCTCAATACCGGCTATGTGAACACCCTGATTCGCACAATTTAAATTTAAGTTCATTTTCTTTCCGCATAAAAATCAACCTTTTCTTTGGAAAACTACCCTGTCCAATATAGTTTCCCGCGCGATTTCTTTTCACCAACTTATTAGGATTAGGGTTTTCAGTTTTCACATCGAAGAGCACAAGTAGCTAGCAAATCAGCTAACTATGGAGGTTGCTCAAATTGCTCAGCTGCTGAATGACACAATTAGTCTCGACGTTAACGTCGTCCGTGCGGCCACAGAAGCTCTTGATCGCCTCTCTGTCCTCCCTCGCTTCCCGTTCTCCACCCTTTCCATTGCTGCTGGTATTGAACCTCAAAATCTCATAACTTTGCTTCATTTTAGAATTTAATTCGCTGCTTAATTAAGCTTGTTTATTGAGGAAATGGGCAATTTAGTTGCTGAAATTTTTGTTTCTGATATTCTGAAGGAGGGGAAAATCAAGGTCAAAGAGTTGCTGCTGCTACTTACCTTAAGAACTTTACTAGGAGAAATAGTACTGGCGATAGTCCAACTTCAAAAGTCAGCAAGGAGTTCAAGGATCATCTGATGCAAACTATACTTAAAGTGGAACCTGCAGTACTAAAAGCATTAGTTGAAGTGGTACTCACTACTCATGAATCATGAAAGCTTCATTCTTTTATTTTGTGCTGTTTGCTAGCTCATCAATACTTTTTGTTATTTATGGTTGTGTGTTTTTTGAATGCCAGTTCCGGATTATTGTTGTTAATGAGTTCGTTGAGCAGAATTTTTGGCCTGATCTTGTACTTGATCTGCGGTATGCTATTTGGAATAGCAATCTTGTAAACAATAGTGCAAATTGTCAGTGGAATACTATTAATGCTCTTACAATTCTTCATGCTCTCATTAAACCATTCCAGGTACATAATATCTTCCTCACGAAACTATCGGTTGGTGTGCCTAAACAAAGTGCATTGTGTGGTTAACATATATTTGTAATTTGACGATGGATATTATGGTTAATTTACATTCATTGTCTGGCAGTACTTCCTAAATCCTAAAGTTGCTAAGGAGCCAGTGCCACCTCAGCTAGAGCAAATTGCAAAAGAAATTATCGTGCCTGTTTTAGCTGTATTCCATCAATTCCATGAAAAGGTTGTTTCATTATCCAGAATTACCTTTTTTTATAAGTTTTTGTCGTGAAGAATTTGCAGTGTTTGAAACAGGGGTTTTATGCCAATGGTAGAACACTGGAAGTGGAGAAGATGCTTCATCTGATTTGCAAATGCATATATTTCACTGTAAGAAAATTTTTCGCTAACTATGAAGTATACAAAATTTTCAGTAGTATGAAGTATAAATTAAAGACTAAGACAATAGAGTTGAGAGTTATAGTGTATTCAAACTCCATTTAACACAGTTTACGAGAAACAAATGATATGTTGTTGATTCCCATCAGACGTGATACATTTCATTTTTGTTGCATTTCTTGGCAAATAGCTGGTTATTTAATATCCATGACACGACTTCTGTTCATTAATTGTGGTCTTCAATAATTTTCTACCAAACTCCACTAGAATAGCCTGTGATATCTCTTGCATATTTATTTGTGTTTTCCTCTGCTTTTATTGTAGGTGAGGTCTCATATGCCATCTGCACTAATTCCTTCTTTACCCTCGATCTGCCGGGATTTGATTGGGCTTCTTGATTCTTTGAATTTTGATCATGGTGTTATTGGGGAAGACAGGCACTCGTTGAGATTGAAGACAGGGAAAAGAAGTTTGCTTGTCTTCTGTGCCCTAGTTACTAGACACCGGAAGTATTCTGATAAGTAATAGAGTTTCTACATTTTAGATTATAATATATAATTGATCATACAGTGTCATGGATGTTGTTCATGTTGGTTTGAATGGTTTCCTTATGCAGGTTAATGCCAAACATCCTAAAATGTGTTCTGAAGATTGTAAACTACAGCTCAAATATCAGTGTAACTTTTTCCCCCTCTGCTTAAAATCTTCAAATTTGGTGACATTATGGTTGTGGGACGTTTAGCCAAATGACAGTGTTTAGTAGGGATTATAAATACCACGTAACGGTAGAATATGGTATCAATGTTAATGAAATAACCTTGCCTCTTTCTCTCTCTCTCTCTATCTTGTAACCTAATTTCCTTTCTAGTACACTTCATCTTTGAGTAATAACTTATTAGAAGTTAGCACCATATAAAGTTTCAAATCTTATGCATTTTCCACAAGTGCATTGTGTTTTAGCACTTAGATCTATGTAGACAATACTTTATTCTGGAGGTTTTTGGTATAATTGCATTTAGATATGCACATGCATTTGTAATACAAGTTCATCCACCAAAAATAAGAAAGTAGTCAAAAGTCTAAAAACTTGAAAATAATATAAAACAAGGGACATTTAGAACTTTTTAGCACAAACAATTAGAAACGATATTAAAAAAAAAGACTTTATTTATGAGTTTGTTTATGTTTCTTTACACTTATTTGTATCTGTTTGACATTTGTTTATATATGTTTGTGTTTGTCTCAAACTTGTTTGTATCCTTTTTGTTTATATGTGTGTGTGTGTGTGTGTGTGTATATATATATATATTGAAAAAATAACCTCATAAAGTTGTTAAAATAAAAAATGTCCTTTTTTTTCTTTTTACAAAGTTTTGGTGGACGTTTTGAAATTTACCACCTTTTAAATGGATGAAATCAAAAGAATCCCTTGTAATTATGCATGTGTATTTGTTTGCTGGCTCCATGCAGAAGCTCGATTTCCTGTCAGAGAGAATAATTTCCTTAGCATTTGATGTAATTTCCCACATTCTGGAGACAGGCCCGGTAATTTCATCTGTGCTCCTTTTTATCTTTACAAAATGCAACCAATTTTGTTTGTATGAGATAGTAAGATTCAGTTCATTTGGAACAGGGATGGAGATTGGTTTCACCCCATTTTTCATTTTTGCTGGATTCTGCAATTTTTCCTGCATTAGTCCTGAACGAGAAGGTACGATTTCTAGGATAAATTCCTGAAAATTTCTTTTTACGTTTACTACTTGATTTAGTTGACCTACTTCTATTTTCTTTATATTATGGTGGGCTCAAGTAGGATATCTCGGAGTGGGAAGAAGATACAGAAGAGTACATGCGAAAAAATCTTCCATCTGAACTTGTATGGCAATTAATTATTTCTTATTGCTTCATCATCCATTTTTTTATTTTTATAATATCATTATCACGTTTATTCCTGCATATGCAGGAAGAAGCATCTGGATGGAGGGGGGATCTTTTCACAGCCAGAAAAAGTGCACTGAATTTACTTGGTGTTATTTCAATGTCAAAGGTTAGAACTTAACGGCCTTTATAATATGGTGGATCTGTATTAAGTGGAAATACTGTTTACATTGTAATTTGATACATACATAACAGGGCCCTTACATGGTAACATCTCGCAATATTTCTCCCGGATCTACTAAACGTAAGAAGGGTGAAAAGAATAAGAGAGACAATCAGCAGTCTGCTATGGGAGAGTTGCTGGTCCTTCCGTTTTTATCTAAATTCCCCATTCCTTCTGATGCTAATGCATCTGAACCAAAAATTTTAAATGAGTAAGTTCATGAAAATTTTCAGTGTCACATTTGAAGGTTCCTTGTGCTAAATTATGTTTGGAGTACTACTCCCTGGGATATTTTATTTCTGAAAATAGTTGTGATCTGTTCATGATCAAATATTTAAGCAAATCGATCAGTTGAATTCTCAACACTGAAATCTGACTATAAGATCATTATCTTCTTCCTGCTTAGATAGGTATGCTGAGCTTATTTTGTTCCTTCATGCTCTAATGTTTTCTCATTCTGATTGTGCATAACCATGACAGTTATTTCGGGGTTCTAATAGCATATGGAGGGATGCAAGATGTAAGGAAATGCCAAGCCATTTATTATCATCAGTGAAATTGTTGTTTAGTGAGCTTTTCTGATCAATATTCTCTGGTACTGCAATTTATAACAGTTTCTAAGGGAGCTAAATCCTGGACACTTATCTGTTCTGGTTCGCAATCGGCTGATACCACTGTATGCAGTGTCTGTAATGCCTCCATTTTTGGTTGCAGCTGCAAATTGGGTTCTCGGGGAGCTAGCTTCTTGTCTTCCGAATGTAAGACTGTTTTCCACTCATTTGCTAATGCAAAAAAAAAAAAAAAAAAAAAATAATAATAAAAAATTTACTTGGGCATTTGTTTACTTTATCTGTTTTTGCCTATTTTCTTGCTAATACTACAGTATGCCTTTTCATCACTGAATATTGTTTAATTTCTACTTCCTTTGGTAACATTCTTAAGAGCTTCTTCCTTGTTTGCAGGAGATGAATACAGATATTTATTCCTCATTGCTCAAGGCACTGGCAATACCAGATAACGAGTATACTTGTTATCCTGTACGAGTTTCTGCTGCTGGGGCAATTGTGGAGCTTCTTGAAGTAGGTTTTTGAATCACCCTATTGATTGTTCAATGTAAGCATGTTTTTTTTCTACTTTCTAGTCTTATTCCCCTTTACGTCTATTTTCAGAATGATTATCCACCGCCTGAGTGGTTGCCTCTTCTTCAAGTTTTAATTAGTAGGATAAATGTTGAAGAGGAAGAGACTTCAATTTTATTTCAGCTTCTAAATTCTGTAGTAGAGATTGGTGATGAAAATATTACAGATTATATCCCAAACTTGGTTTCATCAGTAGTTGGAGCTCTGTTAAAGCACATGCATCCTGGTCTGGAGACCTGGCCTCAGGTATGTATTTCTTTGCATTTCCCGTTTGGCTCATCATGGGCTAGGCATCATTCAGATGAAGAATAACAGATGCAAATTCATCACAATCTCTAAGCAATTACAGACTGATGGAAATCACCAATATCTTCTAAAGCAAATTACAATGCTTGTTTCCATAGAAGATTGTACTCTGGAGGTTCTTATTTTAATTGGCTTGAGATAGCCATAAAGGGAGCCTCATTATGTATTACGTAAGTGGTTCAGTTTATGAACTCATATGGTACATTATAGGTGGTTGAGAGGGGCGTTTCTTCACTAGCAGTGATGACTCAATCATGGGAAAACAATGTACCTGAAGATATTGAGCAGATTGAATTAAGTGAAAAGTGGGCATTGGGCAGAGCTGTAATTGGCAAAGCTTTGTCAGCACTGTTTCGACAGACTTGGCTTACACCCATGCATCCAACGGTTAGTACAACTTAACTCTTCGAGCTTTGATAAACATGAATGTGCCTACGTGCACAGTATGCTCTTTCATTTAATTTTGCTCAGGTTTACATCTCGCCTCTGGACTGAGTATTAGGACTTACAAGGTGGGACTTATTGATTTTTGTACTTCCTTACAATAATAATATGATGTGAATGATGCGAAATTCATATGAAGCTTCTGCACTTTAAATTTGATGGTACAACAAAATACAGTGAATTTCACTCTAAAATTTTCTTTCTTCTGAAATTTTCCATAAGGTCCATTTTGAAATATGTTTATTGATATCTCCATCAAACATATCATAAATGTTTAATGTTTTTTCTTATTCGAAAAGCATCAAGAAGGTCAGATTTCTCCTACTCCAACATGTGTGGATGATTTGTCAACTCTCCTGAGATCTATTATACTTTCAGTTAATGGAATTGATGAAATTGTACAACTTAAGCTACCAGATTTGTTGTTAGTTTGGGCTGATCTGATTGCTGACTGGCATGCTTGGGAAGAATCTGAAGATATGTCTGTCTTTGACTGCATTAAGGAAGTGGTTAACCTGCACAGAAAGTATGAATTGAAGGAGTTTATAATCAGAAATATACCTTTGCCTCCTGCTCCGCCTGTCCCACCACAATCTATTATTGAAGGCATTGGTGCATTTGTTAGGGGGGCTATTTTACAATATCCGTCTGCAACATGGAGAGCTTGCTCCTGTGTCCATGTGCTACTGCATGTCCCTCATTACTCAACTGAAACTGAAGGTGTGAAGCAGTCACTGGCTGTTGCTTTTGGCCAGGCTGCATTCTCTCGTTTCAAAGAAATTCAAAGCAAGCCTACTTCACTTTGGATGCCTTTGTTGCTTGTTATATCCTCTTGCTATTTATGTTATCCTGATACCATAGAAGGGATTTTAGAGAAGGATGTGAATGGAGGCATTACTATTTGGGCATCTGCACTTGCTTTTACCTGCACTAGCTCTTTTGAACCTGGTATGTCAGGAAAGTCGGAGATAAAATTAACAGGTAATTGCTTTGTTTATGTTTTCTGCAGAACTTAGCCCTTTCAATTCTACACTTTGTAGATTTTGGTTCCCAATTTTTTAATTTTGTTTAAATATGGTTTCCTTCTTCTGGAAGATAAGGATACTTGTTTCTGAATTTTCTTCAAATAGTTTTATGATTATGATGGATGTAGTTTTGGTCATATCAATAATATTTCATACAGTTCTACTGTTCTGAAGCTAAATTTCAAGTTTCAGTATTTCAAACCTCCTGAAACTTTGTCTAACATAATTTTCTTTTGTCCTATTTTCATGTTCTCATGTATTCTTTCCTTGTTTAACATAAATATAAATTAAGGTTTGCTTGCTGCTTTTATCCCCGACATCAAATGCAAACTGCTAAATGTTTGTTTATCTCATTTCTCAGTGATGACATTGGTGAAGATAATTGAGTGGCTTTTAGGCCAAGATAATTCAAGCGGTATTCTGGTGAAGGAATGCTTTACTGCATTGATGGAAGCATCAGTACGGCTGACAGAATTGCAGGATGAATTAGAAGATGAAGATGACAATGAGGAATCTGAAGACAATGATGAAGATGATGATGACTATGAAGATGAGGTTTGACTTTCATAGCATTTTTGAGAGTTTCTCTTTTAAGAAATCCATATGTTGTTCGCTTGGCATCCCCATCTATTCAAAGAAGGGGAAAAAGAAATTTTACCTTTGTCTCTCACTTCAGAATTCTGCTTTAGTTACAACTTTGTTAAAAACTTAATGTAACTAAAAATAACAATTAGGTCAAGATGAACAGTATCACTTTTCAGCTGATCAGGCTCTTTGACCAAATGTCTTTTAATTTCTTGCATTTGTGATCTAATTCTAATTATGTGTTATTGTTCAGGATTCTGAGGAAGATATACGTGAAGAAACTGAAGAAGAGTTTCTAGAGAGATATGCTGAAGCGGCAAAGGCTTTGGACAATGGCATGGTTGTTGAAGAGGGCGATTTGGAAGACCAAGAGTTTGATATTGAATTGGGTAAGTTATTCATGAATTGTTCTATCAACCGTTGTGTACAAAATGTTATAATATCCATACATCCTATTGAAAAGCCAATGTAGGCAAAATTGGCAGTCTGTATCTGAACATTGTAAACTGTAGCTGAGCTATATGATTGTGTTTGGGTTTGTCTCAGCGCCATATTTTTCTTTGCTATTTTTTCGCTTATAGTCCTATCTTTTTACTCTCGCATGTGGGGTTGCAGGCACTTTGAAACAAGTGGATGAGAAGAGAATTGTATTCTCATTGATAGAGAGATTCAAACACTTTCTTATACAAGGACAGGCATTATCACCAAAAGTCGTCTCAAGTTTCATCTCTGCATTTCCTGAAAGTAAGCACTTCTTCCAACAATAATGACGTTGAACATTTTAAATATTGCCAAAACTTTATTTGTTTTTGGATTGTTTTAAGTTCCTTTTTTCCTCCTTTTCAATTTACACTTTTTTATATAATTATTTATATGGTTTGCAAGTCAGTTAAATATGTGCCACTGATTGCCTCGAAAAATGATGAATTCTCACAATAGCAAGAGTAATAGAATTGTGGTAAAGTTATTTCTGGTTAAGTAATTTGTCCATTTTAAGCCCCAAGCGCCATAGAATAATGTTATAGATTTGGATATGGCCAAATACATAATTTGCTCCCAACATTACACAAAAAACCAGTTGACTACTTAACGTTTTGCAGTGACAGTTCCCTAACGTTTTAAAAGAGAGCAAATTTAGTCCTTATCCATGGCAATTGGAGAGTGGAAGCGCGTGAATCAGTTAGTTGTATTGTATGCCACTGTGGATAACAAATTTAACTAAAATTATTATTCGAGAAACTCTGTTGGTGTGTGAACAGTGCCACAAAAATGGGTTTCTTCGTGTTATTGTTTCCATTTCAGAGAAAGAAAACCAGAGGAGAGAACATCGTCTTCTTCTTCAAGCAGAGAGGAGAGAGATTTTGGGGTTCTGGCTTTTGGGTTTGACAAAAACAGAAAAATGGGTGATTTGAAAAACTGAAAACAATTTTACAAAGAAAGGAAAGGATTTTGTAAGAAAAAGAAAATCGTTTCTTCAAGAACCAAAGCAATTTTGGAGGAACTTCTATTATGTGATTTTTATATTTTGTTTTTGGTAGAACATGTTCAGCAACCATAATTTTCACAAAAAAAGAATTGAGCTTGTAAACGAACTCTAGAGGTCTCAAGTGTAGCTTGGAACTATTACTAAGGTAACTCTAATTTTAGTTGTTTTTTGAAAAATCTTAATTTTGTGTTCAATATGCTTAAGTTAATCTGGGATCTTGATTGAAGGTCTGACTTGTTAATGGTGAATTGCTGTAATATTTACACTATAATGTAATGTTTGTCTGTGATTTTGCTTGGTTGTGAATTTTAGATTGGTTAAGCTTTCTGTTAACTAGAACCAGGGATATAAGTACTACTTGTTTTTTTAGGTTTGTGATCTCTGTCTGTTGCTATTGAGTCGTATGCCATGTTTACTGCCTTTTCTCTCTATTTGTCCATTGCATGCAATCTCTATCCTTCATTAGTCTGACATAGGGGTGTTGCCTCTGATTTGAAATTCAACTATATAGTTCCTGTTACTGAATAGTTTTCTAAGCATCGAAATTTAATCTTATGATTATGTCATGTACAAACTGCCTCTGAGTTATTGATTACTCTTAGACTTATTGTCACATGGTTGTTGACTCTGATTTCTGCATTGGTGCACATGAGTTGCTTATCTCAGCAGGAACTAGTTGTCTGCTTCTAGTTTTATCCGAGAGGTTGTTGTTTATCTCCAGATCAGTCTCTGTGTTTGAATGAACTGCATAAAACCAGTTACAAGTTAGGTTCCCTGTGTTCATAATGCTTACTGCTGTTCCTGTCAAAATTTAGGCATGATAGCTAGGTTTTTGTGTCCCTTGTAGTCCAGTGCATACTATTAGCTTCGTATGAAAAATGGCATGTCATTAGAGTCTCTGCCATGGGCTGCTTGTTCCTCAGTTGCATGTTACTGTTTCAGTCATGTTTATGCATTAGTTGTTGCCTGTCATTGTCTCTGGATTGCAAGCATGTTTATGCATCTGGTTGCTGCTGATTGTGGTAACCCTCAAGTATGACTGTCTCTACTGGTTGTAAGCATGACTATCATGTGTTAACCCTCAGATATTGTGGTTGTTTATGTTTCAAATTGACAATTTGCATCTGGTTGCTGCTGTGGAAGGTTGGATTAGAAAGTTGTAGGGAGGTTTTGGTAGCTTAACATGTATAGAGGGACTGTTTGCATGTTGTCCATGGATGTAGAGGCTGTTTGCATACTATCTATGCATGAAAGGGACTGTTATGGTAATTAGTTCACATTACAAGGGCTGCTTTATAATTTTTAGTATGTTAATGTAACACCTCTACTTGTATTCTTACGGCATAAAACATGTCATTTTTTTTGTAACATTTTACTATTTTTTTTAGTCCTGTTAACACGTTTTGCATCAACCATATTATACATCTCATACATATAGCAAGGTATGTTAAAAAAATCTCTTTACCTTTATCTCTAATTAACATGTCTTAGTCTGCATTTTTAAAAATATATTCATTCATATATAATTTACATATTTCAAAACATGGATATAATCTGTTAATCCAAAGGCAATATAAACATAGCATTTTATATTTACATGCTAAAAATATATAATTATGTTTACAAAATAAAGTATAAACCAAAAACTATATGCATCATTTACAAATGATGTGGTGAGAGGAAGAGAGGTCTAGACTTCAGCTGTACCGACCTGAGTATAGACGAGTGAAGCGTTAGTACTTCACTCAGACTATTGACTTGAAACATATATTGCGATTTTGATGAGTCGCATACTCAGCAAGCATAAACCACATTCATATAACGCCAACATATAAGGCAATTTATCAAAACATAATTCAGGTCATATCCAACACATATAATCATCCTTTAAATCACTTAACCTCTTTCTTTCCTTCACCAATTTCAGCCTATAATTCAATCCCAACACCAATTTTAAAAGAGTGGTGTCAAAATAATACATATAACATGTGTCTGAAGTTTTTTAAAATTGGAATCTGAAAATTATTTGCGGTTCGGTCGGGGCCCTAATCTGTACGACGTTGTCGTAAAATTAAGATTTCAAAACTCTTTAAATCATGTTTATAAACACAAAGTAATATATCAAAATCATTTACTTTAAAAATTACGCGTTTCCGACATTTTTCGGTCGCGCGAGTCAAAAATTCTAATTGACTCTGGTTATGTCTTTCGATGGTAAATGAACTTAAAACATAACTTATTTAACATCTCTATTTCATGTATTCCCATTTTCAAATTATATAATTCATATTCGTGTTATATTCCATATCGAATGATAATGCATTTTAATTAAAAATGCACATAATGCATGTATTACGTCAGAACGACGTAAGGTTTGAGTTTGGAGTGTCACAATTCATGTGATAATTTGCAAAATAAGTATGTCTAGAACTCATTTTTTTTAAATAATTGTGCATGAAAGGACCACTTTTGAATTTTAGTGCACTTCAGGAGCAGATTGGTAATTTGGTATGACATAAGGACCAAAATGAAATTTTGCAAACTCAATGTGTTCTTTTAGTAATTTTGCATGTTGAGGCCTTATTTTATGATGATTGTACGTCTAACGGAATGTTTTAGAAGTATGACATGTTTTAGGAGCAATGTGGTAATTTTGTATTATTATGAGGATTCAAATGAAAATTTACATTCTAATGCCTTGAGTTAGTAATTCATGTGTGTTGATTACTATTTTGTGATATGAGTGAACTGGTTTAGAAATTTGAATGATTAAAGGATCTGTTTGAAAATTTTCAAAAGTTTAGGGACTAAATTGATAAATGCCATGATTTAACGGACTTTATTGTAATTTTTCATTCTTGTATTAAATTGTTAATTTATATAACTGGATGGCATTTGAGGTTTTAATTTGGGTTTCAAATGTGTAGAATGTAATTTAATTAGGACCAAATTGTAATTATTTTCTCCAACGGAGAAAGAATAATTAGATTTAAGAGGTGGACGGTTATATTTCTGTAATTTACTTTTCTGCACTTTATTTCTTTCTATATTGTGGTTTGTGCAAACGAAATAAATTACCGAATTAGAAACATGCTAGATAAAACACGCATTGAATTTTTCGATAAAATAACTTAAATTTTGTAAAACAAAATTAGTTTTAGGGGCCGGTAAATCTGAAGGTCAGTCGAAATGAAATTTCAGCTGGCGTACCTAGAGTTGGCCACGGGCCCGTTCGGCCCGCTTGATCCAGTCCGCCAAAAGCTCGGATTGGCTCGCCATTGAACCGGAATCGGTCGAACCGTAACCGGAACCGGTCTGTCGGCGGGCTGATTAGGTTCAATGTTCTTCGAACCGTAACCGTTTCAAACCGTGAACCGTTGTCGAACCGTTTGAACCATTTAATTGAACCATCGGTTAACCATTAAATTTAAAAAAAAAAAGGCGAACCGCTGCGAACTGCTGATTAACCGGCTTGCTGCCGAACCGTCGGTTCTAGTTCATCTCCCCTTCGAACCGTGGTCCGGCCCGTGGCCACCTCTAGGCGTATCCAACCCTCTTAGATATTTTTGGTTCTAAACCTTGCCTTTCTTTCAAAATAAAATGGAGTCAACCTTTCATTAAATTGGATTAGTTTTCTTAAAACTAAAAATGGTTTTCGAAAAATGGCGACTTAAAATTTTTTAAGATCAACTAGTTCGGCACTACGCAAAGATGTTTTATCACTGCTTTTTAAGAAAGAAAATTCAAAATTCAAAATTAAGCAAAAATTCGGCTATAAGTTGAAAATGATATTAAAACTCGTCGTCGCTCTGTCACAAGCGATAACAGGAGGGAACGAGGAATTGTAACTTCGAATGGTGAAGTTAACATCAAGCAGCTCCATCTTTTGAGAAACCCTAAATCATTGAAAATCTTCAAATCGCTATCGAAAATAATGAAAGACAAGCTATGTCGATTGAAAAACACCAAATCGACATCGAAGATCGAGCCTCTACCTCCATTGTTGACTACCAAATATATGATCTTTCCAACAATGATGATGTGATTGATTTTCAATTGGAAGCTGCAACGTTTTTTATTTTTATATTTGTGTGTGACGTTAAGATGATGTTTATTTTTTGTTTGTGCATAAGTTGCACATCGAACTGCAATATTAATTTTTTCTTTCATTTTTTATATGTTCATTGTTGAATGTATTTTTGAGATTTTACATTTTTTTTATATTTGTATTTTATTCAATTTGTTAGATCCTAACTAAATTTATTATGACGTATCATCCAAATTATTAATATTTTTATAATCCACTACTTGTTGATTATAATGTTTAGACATAATAATTTAATATTTATTTTCATTTTTTTTAGTAGGACGTGAATCTTTGCTGTCTTAAGGTTGACTTTTATGAATATAGCCGTTGGAAAATCATCAATATGCCCTAACCGTCTAACCTTCAAAAAATCGACTAACCCTATTTTTTCTCATACCGCTTCGCATAGACGCATACCCAACGCGAAACAGCAATAAACACCACCTAACGTCGCCGGTCCAAGATTTTTCCGATTTCAACCACAACAATTGTCCCTTACCTCCTGATGTTGAATAATTTAACCAAATTTCCCCAGAGTACTTTCACCTCCTTTATCACTTTGATCCCATTCCCTTGCGAACACTTGCATCAAATCAGTATCATTGACTCCACCCAAAACCCACATTCGATCTATTTTAGATGCCAGTGCAAAAAGGGAAAAAAAAGGTGCAAGATCGTCACTTTTCAAAGGCATGGGAAAGAAGAGAAAGAGGAAAGGCAGAATATTCAAGCGATGAGTATTTTACTTTCTGAATTTCAAAACACGGAGTTTAGTTTGAAACGATTTCATAAAGGGAATGTATGAATCTATTAGAAGTTCAGCAGTCATCCCCATTCGGTAATGGGTAGCTCTTTGCGAAGAAGACGGTGAAATCTCGTGAAAGCAGATTACGTCTTGAATTCAACGAAGCTGAGGTAATATTCGACCTCATATCTCTTTTGTTCGTGTTTTGTTTTGAATGGTTGATGGATTTGACAGTTTGTGTTTTTAATTTAGGGTTTTATGCAATTTTTTTGTTCGTTCACCTTCAGACTTCTGTTCTAAGATCCTTACCGTGCTTAGTTTGACATTTGCTTTCTTTTTGAGTATCTATGCGTAAATGAAGAAGAAATTCTTGAGTCTGTTGTTTAATTTTAGTTTAAGTTTATTTTTCTTGTGTTTGAGATCCTAAATCTCAATTCCATGGCATTTGAAGTTCAATGCATGATATTGATGCTCATTAGTCTCGATTCCATTGAAATGTTGATTCCATTAACTATTATGGTTTACCTTGTTCGATTTGTTCATTAAGATGGTATATTTGATGCTGAAGTTTGCATTTTGGAGTGATTGGAATTGGAGAATGCATATGTTAGGTTCTGTTTTCATATGAATATAATGCATATGATTCAGGGAATTAGCCTTGAACATATTTCCATCTCGAATCTCTTGATTTCTCACTACTATTCACTTTTGATCCGGCACTTGAGGAAGTCATAACTTAAAAGAAAATAATCATTATAGGTGTATATATACAGGAGATGAACACTTAATTGCATTTTATATTTAGTGTTTAGATTTCTTCTAAATGAACTAGTATTATGGTACGTCACCATTTAGTTTTAGAATAATTAGGTTAATAGTTTAGTACTAATATTTAGTTTTTTACTATTATTAAAGTTTCTTTTTTTCGGTATGCGCCTCACTTTGCTTAGCCGAACGCCTTCGCGCTTGCGCCTAGGCTCTGGGATCCCTTTGCGCCTTAGAGTGTTTTGAGTCAAAGAACTCTGAAAGGTGCACTTAGGCAGACTGGATTGCAAAGGGTCGCGGAGCCTAGTCGCAAGACGAAGGCGTGCACTTATGCAAATTGAGGCGCATTATTGAAAAAAGAAACATAAATAATAAGTAACACTATATATTACTACTAAAGTATCAACTTAATTCTTCTAAAACTAA
>CANUEY010289108.1:0-12992 GCA_948099555.1 Croton setiger
ATTTTTTGGAAAAATAAGTGATAAAATATTTTTGGATGATTGCCGAACTGGTTGGGGCAAAAATTAAGCGTCAACAGTTGGAATCTTATGTTCCACGAAAGTTTTGGCCAGAAGCCATTGCAATGGTTGCTTACCTAATAAACCAGCTACCCACAAAAATCTTAAACTTTAAAACTCCGTTTGCTACCTTGGCTCAACTAACCCAGATTCCTTCTGTTCTCTCTCTTCCACCTGAAATATTTGGATGTATAGTTTATGTACATATTCCAAAAATTAATCATACAAAACTTGATGCCTATGTTATTAAATGTGTTTTTATGGGTTATGGGGCTCACAAAAAGGGTTATCGGTGTTTTGATCCTGTTAATCAATAGATGTACACCACCATGGATTGCAACTTTGTGGAAACAAAATATTATTTTCGAACCCAATCTAGTGGTCAGAGGGAGATCCAATAAAGAAGGACCCACTAAATTGGCTTATTAGTCCAAGTTAGATAGCCATCCCAAGCTCGTCGAGTTTGGTCCAAATAGAGCAAGCAGGTACTGAGTCTATCACAAGACACAGAGTATCACTTCCGAAATCAAACTCTCTCATAACCTCTCTATCAAAAATTCCTGAGGTAAGGCTTCTAATAGTATAGAACCTAATGATGCTATTCTTGAGATAAGTACTTCCAATAGTACAGAACCTAATGATACTGCTAATAGTGAAACTAATGAGGTGCAGGAAAGAACCGAAACATAGGACAAAAGTGAAACACAAACTATCAGGTATATATTACCTCCTAGGAGAAACCGAGGGGTACCACTGAAGAGATATGAGCCAAAGTATGTAACACAAAGCTCCAAGTATCCGGTGGTGAATTTGATCAAAGGAAATGTATCTAGAGGAGCAGAAGCATTTAATACTGCTATGTACTCAGAAGAAGTACTAAGAACTATAGAAGAGGCACAACGAAGTAAGAAATGGCAACAAGCAATGGAGGTTGAGACGGAGGAACTCGTTAAAAATAATACATTGGGTAAATGTAAGCTGTTGGTGGACAAAAAGCTTGTGGGGTGTAAATGGGTATTTACTCTCAAACATAGAGCTGATGGTTCTATTGAACGATATAAGTGAAGTTAGTTGCAAAAGGGTATACTCAAACCTATGGGATTGATTACTCTGAAATATTCTCACCAGTTGCAAAAATAGACACAATCAGGGTACTTTTCTCAATAGCAGCCAACCTCTACTGGCCATTGTACCAACTTGATGTAAAAAATGCACTTCTGCATGGTGATATCAGAGAAGAAGTTTATATGGAACCTCCTCTGGTTTTTCAAAGGATTTCAAATTTGAAGAAGGATGTCGGTTAAAAAGGGCACTCTATGGGTTAAAAGAATGTCCAAGAGCATAGTTTGGACGGTTCATTGGAGTCATGAAGAAGTATGGATATAAACAGAGTAACTCTGATCATACCTTGTTTCTAAAAAGGAAAAATGGCCTGTCACTTGCCTGATAATATATATGGATGATATGATCATTACTGGAAATGATCATGATGAGATAATGACTCTTAAACAGCAATTCTTCAAAGAGTTTGAAATGAAAGACTTGGGGAGATTGAAATACTTTTTGGGGATAGAGGTTCTAAGATCTAAGCGAGGAATCTTTATCTCACAGAAAAATTATATTCTAGATCTACTTGCAGAAACAAGCTTGATGGGATGTAAACTAGCAAAAACTTTACTTAAAGTTAATCATAGGCTAAAGATAGAGGAGGATGCCAAGAAAATTAATCATGAACAATACCAATGACTAGTTGGTAAGCTAATCTATCTATCTCACACAAGGCCAGATATAGCCTACTTAGTATGGATTGTCAATCAGTTCATGTATAAACTAAAGAGCAACACATGGATGCTGCCTTTAGGATTGTTCACTATTTGAAAGGCACACTAGGAAGATGGGTGTTATTCTAGAAGCATAGATATCTTAAAGTCCAAGAATATCTAAATGCTAGTTGGACTGGAAGTCTTATAGAACGAAGGTTAACATTTGTATATTTCACTCTAATTGGAAGAAACTTAGTAACTTGGAAAAGTAAAAAACAAAAGGAAGCAGCTCTTTCCAGTGCAGAAGCTGAATTTAGGGGAGTGGCTAAAGGACTGACTGGGATACTCTTGCTACAGAAATTATTGGTAGAAATTGGATTTCCTATCAAAGGTGTGTGTCAGTCAAAATGCGATAACAAGGTAGCGATCGGTATCTCTGAAAATCCGATACAACATGATCGCATCAAATATGTAGAGATAGACAGACAGACATTTCATCAAAGAGAAGCTAGACAGTGGGATCATAAGTCTTTCATTTGTGAGATTAGAAGACTAGCTTGAGGAAATTTTGACTAAAGCAATACCAGTTCGAGTTTTAATGAGGCCCTGTCCAAGTTGAGCACCTATGATCCGACAACTCAACTTAAGGGGAGTGAAAACAGAAGCAACCAACTCCAATATTCTAGGGATTACAAAAATGTAAATCCCTGGAATCAATGGATTAGAACAGATTTGTTAGCTCAAAATATATGTATAAAAGAGGATGTAACTGAGATGAATAAAACATACAAATTAAAACAGAAATTATTTGTTTACAATTCAAGGCTGAAATTTTCATTTATTGTTTAATAGTTATCATAATTTCATGATTGTCCTACAACATTACATGTTCAAGTTGCCCACAGAGTTTTAATGTATCTTAAAGGTAATCCAGGTTCGGGCTTCTATCATTTTTCTAATAATCTGTCTATTCAAGCATCTTCAGATTCTGATTGGGGTGCTTGTACACTCACTCAAAAATCTATATTAGTGGTAATGCATTAATTTTTTGAAAAACAAAGAAACAAACTATTGTTTCTAGTTTTTCCTCTGAGACAAAATATAGGGCTCTAGCCATTGCACAATGTGAAATACAATGGATGTATTACCTACTTCATAAATTAGGAATTATTCACTCATCTCCTACTTTGTTATTTTGTGATAACTAGGCTGCATTGTACACAATCCTGTGTTTCATCAGAGAACAAAGTATTTGGATATTGATAGTCATATTGTGAGAGAGAAAGTTCAGACTGGAGTTATCAAGTTGATGACTGTTTCTTCAACAAATCAAATTGCACATTTTTTCACCAAGTTACACTCTTTTGCTAGTTTTCAGAAGTTCTTTAGCAAGCTTGGAGTTCATTCCTTTTATACTTTAGCTTGATGGGGACTAATTGTAACACCTCTAACTTACTTTTATGTCATAAAACATGCCATTTTCTTTAACATATATAACATGTTGCTATCTTTTTTTTTTAAATTCGTTAACATTTTTAGCATTCTCATATCATACATAGTCACGTCATTCATAACATACATAAATATAGTACATGTATAGCATATGACATCTCTTCTCTATTACCTTTACCTCTGTTTAAGCATCCACTTCTCTACACTATAAGCATATTCAAACATAACATGCTTTACATATATCAAAACATTCTCAATATGTTACGAAAGCATGTCTGTACTATAACTCTCCACAGAGATCTAATATATGAGCAACACAGACATTTAAGCACTTTTAGCATATAATAACTCTACATGGAATGCAATGATGACCACCATGCATATGGCATCCATACCTTATTTACTATATCATATATTCTTTTGATCATGGGTATTAATAGATTACAAACCATATAACTAAAAATCTATATGATAAGATGATTCTATTAATGAAATGCGAGAGAGAGAAAGAGAGATACTAAGCTTCGGCTGACCGACCCAGAAGAATGATGACGGAACTGACGCTGTCAGTTGCCCCAAGGAAACCTGGAATCATGTAAAGGCAATTTAATGAGTTGCGAACTCAGTAAGTGCAAACTATGCCATATAAACAAAGCAATAATTTATAATTGCAAAATATTAAACAGAACCTGTCATAGGAACTTATCTCTTAGGACTCCTTTTATCCAAATAGTCACAGATACTATAATCTGTGTTACTTTACATATCCATATTAGTCAACACATGATTATATACAAGTGCAAACATAGCATATAAACCAAACATGTAATTCGGTTATCATATCTCAGCAAAATATCATGATTCCATATCATATTCATCATAAATGATCATCTCTGTAGCATACTATGCAATATGACATGTCTCTCTGTTCTTTAGTTGTGATTTATCGACCAAGTGTTACCCTAGGAATTTCACCTCAAACGGTTCTCTAACTGGATCCAGTAAATAAATACGACCCGGAATATCGTCGGTCAAACCTCTCTCTGTAAGATCCTAAGATCACTCTGTAACATATAGGACCCGTAGGTCTTTCTATATCATATAGACCCGTAGGCCTCTCTGTAGAAACCCGTAGGTTTCCTCTGGTGAAAATTGCAAACACAGGCTACGATAATCACAACGCTTGTAATTAAGTCCTGTGAAAATGCATTTATGAAATATACATTTCATAACAATATCTCTCATATAAACATGTAGTCGGGCTTCAGTACCGGTTATAGCAACATATATATCTCTATATCAAATCAAATAACTCGAATGGTCGGATTTCAGTACCGACTCAAGAACCACAAACAATAGATGTGACACCTCCGACCAGAGTCATACGTCTTTTTGACGTCATCACATGCATTTTATGCATTTTTATTTAAATGCATCAGAGTGTGACATGATATATGACATTTACATGAAATATATGAAGTGGGAAACGATTATAAATGAGTTATAAATGATAAACAAAAGAGGTTTTAAGTTCGTTTATCGTCGAAAGACATAAACGGAGCCAATTAGGGTTTTTGGCTCGCGCGATCGAAGAATATCGAAAACGCGCAATATTTTAAAGTAAATGACTTTGATATGATTTTTTATATGTTTCCATACATGATTTAAAGAGTTTTGGAACCAAAATTATATGACAAAGTCGTACGGTTACGGTTCCGTTAAAATCGTCGAGGTTTCGGTTCGGTTTAGGGCACCGATCGAAACGCGACAAATTTTCGGATTCCGATTTTTACGAAACTTCATACACGTGTTATACTATTTATTTTGACACCAAAAACAAATTTTAAGCTGGTGCTGGACATGTTTAGAGGCTAGAAATTTGAGGAATGTGAATTGAAGGAAATATGTATATTTACTTACTTATTAAGTATGAATAAAAAAGGGTTAAGTAGATATTTTGAGTAAAAAGGGGTAAGTAACTACTGGTGTGGTTTGGTTGGCATGTTTGGAGGCTGGAATGAAGAGGTGAAGAGGTGGATTTGTTGTTGGTTAGTGAGAGGAAAGAAGGTAAAACCGTGAGAAAAGAAAGAAGAAAAGAGAAAGAGAGAAAGAAGAGAGAAAAGAGGAAAATCTTTGCAAAACCTTCAATCCAATTGTTTTAGCATGTTCCTAGGATGTTTATGAAGTGAATTGAAGTGTTATATTGGAAAGAAAATGGCTGGGAATCGTTGGAATAGAGGAAACAAAATTCTGGGTTAAAATCTAGGTTCATAGGCAGTTTTGAGGTTGCTACTTTGGAGGGTTATATCTTCCAAATGGTGAAGCTTGAGTGAATTTGGGCTATATGGGATTATAGAGGGTATGTTTGTGTAGAGAATTGTCATTTTAGTTCGCCAGAAAACTATCGGAGGTGGCCGGAAAAGTTGTTGAAAGTTGGGTTGAGAGTTAGGCAAATTCTGGGTTCTAGGTAGGCAGTGTTGAGGAGCCAACTTTGAGGACTTGTATCTTTTAATCTAGAGGGTTTCTGGGAATTTGGCTCTGATGGTTAGCTAGAGGGTGTGTAGAGGAAAAGAAATGTGGTCTTAGTTGGCCGGAAAGCCACCGGAGGAGGACGTACGGTCGTCAGGAAGTAGGCCTGAGAGACTGGTTTTCTCGGCAGGAAGGCAGGCGGGGCAGGTTGCTGGCAAGCGGATCAAAACGGCACCAAGGGCGTGCGTTTTGATCCAGCCGCGCGTGCAGGCGCGAGGCACGTAGAGGGGGGCTGCGGGCGGCAAAAACGACGTTGTTTTAGTGATTTTGCACTTTTGGTGCCTGGATTTAGGTAAACTCTGTTTTGAACCCTTGAACTTTAAATGTTTTTGCATTTTAGTCCAACAACATGAATTTTTTATTGTTTTCAATTTAGTCCAGCAGATTTAAATTATAAAAATTGCAATTTGACCCCTGTAGTTCTGAAACTTTGCAAAATGGCCCTTCTGGGCAGATTTGGTAATTTTGGATAATTACATTTTGGTCCCTAAAGTTTTAATAATTGCACTTTTGACCCAGAAACTTTTATAAATTATATTTTAGCCCTTCCAACCTAATTTTGACATCCTGAATCCATTTTTGATGTCAGAAATTCATTTTAAGGTTGTTTTAAGTATGAAATTAGATATTTAAATATTTTAATTAGAAATTTAAATGTTTATTTAGAGATTTTGAATTGTGAATTTATTTTAAAGAGTTAAAGAGTTTACTTAAAGTTTATAAATGCTTTTAATAATTATAATTATGTTTAATTATAAATATTATATGTTAAATAAAGATTGTCTATTTTTATATTGATATTAAATGATTTTAAAGCAAAGATTTTTAGAGATTGAGTTTTAAATTATAGAAAATTAACCGGATTGGAATTAAAACTCAATTAAATCAGAGAATTAAATATTAAAGCATGCATCATAGCTTATATTGGTTCCTAAATTGAATTGTTGAACATGGTTGCTATATTATGCATTATAGGAGCGTCGAGTCCTCGAGCAGGGCGGGGTGAATTACCCGAGACCCAACCGAGCTCACAGCAGTACGGTAAGTGTTAAACATTACTTAGAAAATTGACATGTGATAATGCTATATATGCTATATATAAACTATTTGGACCGGTATTGAAGCCCGGTTATCTTTGATATGTGGAAAAGAGATGTTATAGTTTATTTGAATTGTTGGACCGGTATTGAAGCCCGGTCATATTTGTTATATAGGAAAGAGATGATATGTTTTATTGAATGATTTGGACTGATATTAAAGCCTGTCAGCTGTGATATATGAAAAGTGAATTGTTATGGTTATATTGATTTGTTTGGACAGGTAATAAAGCCCGGTCAACCAGAGATATTTATTATATGACTTGATTTGTTTGTGGTTCCTGAGTCGGTATTGAAATCCGACCACTTGAGTTATTTGATCTGGATAGAGATATATATGTTAATTTCACCGGTACTGAAATCCGGTTATATGTTTATATGAGAGATATTGCTATGAAATGTATATATTGCATAAATGCATTTCATAGGACATAATTACAGGCGTTATGATTATCGAGGCCAGTGTGTGCAAATTTCACCAGGAAAAACCTACGGGTTTTTACAGTGATGCCTACGGGCTTATTTGATATAGAAAGACCTGCGGGTCCTATATCTACAGAGATGATTTTCGGATCTTACAGAGAGAGGTTTGACCGACGGTATTTCGGGTCTTCCTCATATTGTTACAGAGAGAGGTTTGACCGAAAGTATTCCGGGTCTTCCTCATATTGCTACAGAGAGAGGTTTGACCGACGGTATTCCGGGTCTTCCTCATTTGCTGGATCCAGCTAGTGTACTGACATAGGTTAAATTCCCGGGGCAACACTTGGTTGATAATCACAACTAAAGAATAGAGAAAACATGACATATAGCATTATATGCATACTGAGATGATTATATGATTAAAATGTTTATATAACAGTGTTGTTTATATGACAGAGTTGTTTATATGACAGAGTTGGTTATATAATAGAGATGTTTATATAATAGAGTTATTTATATAACAAAGTTGTTTATATAACAGAGTTGTTTATATAACAGTGTTGTTTATATAACAGAGTTGTTTATATGATAGAGTTGGTTATATAATAGAGATGTTTATATAACAGAGTTGTTTATATAACAGTGTTGTTTATATAACAGAGTTGTTTATATAACAGAAATGTTTATATAACAGAGATATTTATATGACAGAGTTGTTTATATAACAGAGATGTTTATATAACAGAGATAATTATATGACAGAGATGTTTATATGACAAAGACGATTATATGATAGAGATGTTCATATGATAGAGATGATTATATGATAGAGATGACTATATGACAGAGATGATTTATATGATAAAGATGGTTTTATTGATATGTTTTGATTATATTGCTTCATATGCTATGTTTACACTTGTATATAATTGTGTAAGGACTTATATGGATATGTAAAGTAACAAAGATGATAGTACCTGTGATTATTTGGATAAGAGGAGTTCTAAAAGATGAGTGCCTATGACAGGTTCTATTTAACCTTATGTATTTAAGATATTATTGCTTTGTTTATATGGCATAGTTTGCACTTACTGAGTTAGCAACTCATTAAATTGCCTTTACATGATTCCAGGTTTCACTTGGAGCAACTGACAGCGTCAGTTCTGTCATCCTACCTCTGGGTCGGTCAGCCGAAGTTTAGGATCTCTCTCTCTCGCATTTCATTATTAGAATCATCTTATCATATAGATGTTATTTGTTATATGGTTTGTAATCTATTAATAATGTTCATGATTAAAAGAATATATATATTATAGTAAATAAGGTATGGCATGACATATGCATGGTGAACATTATTGCATTCCACGTAGACATATTATATGTTAAAAGTGCTTAAATGTCTATGTTGCTCATATAGTAGACCTCTGTGGAGAGTTATAGTACACACATGCTTTTGTGACATATGATGGAGGTTTTGATATATGTAAAGCATGTTATGTTTGAATATGCTTATAGTATAAAGATTTACATGATTAACCACAAATAAAGGTAAAAGAGAAGAGAGGTCATATGCTATACATGCATGATTTGAATGACATGATTATGTATGTCATTATAGTTTAATATATGTTTAATAGAGAGGCCATATACTATACATGGGTGATGTGAATGACATGTTCATGTATGTGATTTATATGATAAAACATTAACAGATTTAAGAAGAGAATGCAACATGTTATATGTGTTTAAAAAAAATATATAGCATGTTTTATGACGTAAGAGTATAAGTAGAGGATGTTACAATACATTTCATATATCATATATCTCTGGTTCACCGGACTTCATTACCGGTTCAAACAATTCAATATAACTATAACATTTCACTTTTCATATATCACAGTTGACCGGGCTTCATTACCGGTTTCAAACAATTCATATATAGTATATATAGCAATATCACATATACATCTCTCTATACATGTAAGTAAGTGGATTAACACTTACCGTACTGCTGTGAGCTCGGTTGGGTCTCGGGTAATTCACCCCGCCTTGCTCGAGGACTCGACGCTCCAAACATCAGGTGCTGGGCGCGCTATTTAGCCCAAAACGCAGGCTTCCTTGCCGTTTTGGCCACAGAATCTTAAATCAAAACGCAATCGTTCCTTGCGTTTAGGGCGCACTTCTGAGGGTCAAAACGACACCCTACTCTGTCGTGTTGACCTTCTTCTACCTTTTCCCCTCTCTTTTTCCAACCGCAACCCTAGTTCCCAAGCTAACTTCCAAGCGATCGTACGTCCTCCTCCGGTGGCTTTCCGGCGAGTTACGACCACCGTTCTCTTCCTCCACATACCCTCTAGCTAACCATCGGAGCCAAATTCCCAGAAACTCTCTAGAGTGAAAGATAAAAGTCCTCAAATTTGGCTCCTCAGTTTTTAACCCAATTCCAGAATTTGCCTTATTTTTTCCCAACTTCAGGCGATAGGTACGACTACCTCCGGCGGCCTTCCGGTGATCCAAGACCACCAATCTCTTCTCCTACATGCCCTCTATCATTCCATCGAAACCAAACTCTCCCATGCACTATAGATTAAAAGATATAGATCCTCAAAGTAGCTACCCTGAAAACTGCCAAACCCAGAAATTTTACCCAAATTTTCGTTTTTCTTTCTCCCTCACAAACCAGCCTCTCTTTTCACTATCTAACCTTTCTACTCACTTCATACACATCCTAGAAGCACAATAAACATATTGAATGGAAGGTTTTACCTCTTTTTCCTCTTTCTTCTCTCTCTTTCTTTCTTTCTTTTTCTTTCTCTCTTCCTTTCTCTTTTTTTTTTCACGATTTCTCTCACCTCTCCTCTTCACTCCAGTCTATACCCACATCTTGCACCTCTTCATTTCAGCCACAAAATCATTCTAGCACAACACAATTACAGTAGCTTCCCTCTTTCATTTAATCATCATTTTCCCTTTTAATTTTCCTTAATACTTAAAGTAACATAATTCACTTTCTCAATCTTCAATTTTCTCTAATTCCAGCCATATATTTGGGTCCAGCACTAGCTTAAAATTCATTTTAGGTTTCAAAATAAATAGTATAACACGTGTATGAAGTTTCGTAAAAATCCGAATCTGAAAATTTGTCGCGGTTCGATCCGTTCCCTAAACTGAGTCCGAAACCTCGGGAATTTTCATGTAAACGAAACCGTACGACGTCGTCGTAAAATCATGGTCCCAAAAATCTTTAAATCACTTTCATAAACATACAAAATCATTTACTTTAAAATATTATGCGTTTCTGACATTTTTGGTCACGCGAGCCAAAATCCCTAATTGGCTCCGTTTATGTCTTTCGACGATAAATGAACTTAAGACATATTTTTTTTAACATCTCTATTTCATATATTACCATTTCCAAATCATATAATTCATGTTCATGTCATATTTCACATCAATCTATAATGCATTTCAATTAAAAATACATGGAGTGACGTCGAAATAACGTAGAGTTTAGGTCTAGGGTGTCACACTATTATTAGATATATTATATCTTATTATAGTTTGTTGTAGTCTTTCGATGTACTTGTATATATAAGATGCTTATAATTGTTTTAACCTAATTTTCTGAACGTGAGATATATTTTATGAATGAGGTTTCTTCTTCTTATAATAATAATAATAATAATAATAATAATAATAATAATAATAATAATAATAATAATAATTTAATGTTACATCTGAGGAAGAATAAATGAATAATTGAAAAATAAATGAATAATTGAAAATAATTTTTTGTTATAGAACAACAATTAGTTCTACAAATTAATTTTCATCTATATAATATCGCACTAGGTAACCGGTTATACTAGGCTACACCAATAGAATACCTACAAAATCTAAAACAAGTAGAGAGAAATAAATGCAAAGAAGTCCAAAAATTTCACGTTTCTTGAATTTGAATATTTTTTTGAAGAGAGAAGAGAATTTTTTTTTTTTTTTTGAACAATTTTGTTGAATTAAATTTGAATATTAAAGCAGTTTGATTTTGAATGATTTCAAAAGCAGCCGTTGGGTGTTATTAGAAGGAAAGAACAAATATGGCGGTCAAGGTTTACAGCCTGAGTTTTGTTTTTACTTTTAGAGCTCAACTTCAAAACTAGTCTCTATCTGGTTGGTCAAATAATTTTTTTAATATCTAAACATATGCTATTATTGTGTTTTTCTAAAAAAAGAAATGGTATTATTGTGATCTAAATTATTTATATTTTGAAAATGGACAAAAAGAATTTTATAGTATTATTTTTTATAACTATTTTTAGATTAATTTTTTGTATTTTTTAATTTTCTCGACTTTTTTATATTTTTCAATTAAAATTTAAATAATTATTTTGTGTTTTTAAAGGTGATAATTGTATTATTTTTAACATATATATATTGTTCTTATGCTTTAAAAAATTTAAAGGATAAAATATTATTTATAAATTGAGAAAATTAACTTTTATAAAAAAAAATTACAGTATTTAATTGTTTATTGTAGGTATAAATTAAAAACAAAAAGATCACATCTATTGATAGTGCTTATAAAAGCATTTTGAATGCAACAATTAATTATACTTGCTAACTTAACACATTTGAAAAAATGGAAAGAAAAACAAAAGGAAATTAAATGAAATAAAACATTTTTACTATTCAAAAAATAGTACATATTTTTGTAATTAGTGAACTACAATTTTTTTTCTTTTAACTTGTTGTCTTTTTTTAGATATTTTTTTTAAACTATATATTAGTATTAATTTATTTTTTAACCAAAAATTAAAAATTGAATATAAATCAATATTATATGAATATAATTTAGAATTCTTCCAAATTTCAGTAGGTGTCCGGGAAAATGGATGTTGTCACTGCTGAGCGGTTTTTGGTGACCTTCACAGAAAAATTAAAAATCAGTATTTGTCAATATTCGTAAATATAATTTAGGATTCCTCCAAATTTTATCAGGTGGAAGGAAAAATAACCGCTGTTACAATTGGGCAGTTTCCGGGCGACTTTCGCCAAAAAATTTAAATTAGTATTTATCAATATTTATTAGTGTTTAATACTGAGTTATATTGAGAAAAAAAATTAACAAATACTTAGTCATATTGGCTAATATTAAGATTTTTTTTTCACGGAAGATAACTGAAAAATATACAGCTATGATGGCAGCCATTTTCCCAGTCACCTGGTGAAGTTTGAAAAAATTCTAAATTATATTGATGAATATTAATTTTTAATTTTCTAGTGAAAGTCGTCGGACACTTTCTAGCTGTGGCATTAGCCATTTTTTCAAGCACCTAATGAAGTTTGGAAGAATTCTAAATTATATTGATAATTATTGAAAAATATTGACTTTTAATTTTTTGGAAACCGCTCAGCTATGACGGCGATTATTTTTCCGTCAATCTGATGAAATTTGGAAGAATTCTAAATTTTTTGAATTATATTTATAGATATTGACATATATTAACAGATTATTTATTTTTAAATTTTTGATTAATTAATTAAATTAAATTATATATATATAATATAATATAATATAATATAATATAATATAATATAATATAATATAATATAATATAATATAATATAATATAATATAATATAATATAATATAATATAATATAATATAATA
>CANUEY010289126.1:0-52719 GCA_948099555.1 Croton setiger
TATATATATATATATATATATATATATATATATATATTAAACTAAATTACTGAAGCTCACCTAACAACCTAAACCCAACTTCCCAAGAAATAAATTAAAATAAAATTTTCTCTCTCTCTCTCGGTTCTTTCTTTGTTCGTTTCTCTCTCTAAAACACAGCCATAATATTATATAAAGATTTTATTTCTGCAATTTCAATAACTATTCTCTATATTCGTTTGTTGTGCTTTGTGTTTGTTTTTTATTCTTATTCACATAATAATATGTAAAGTTTCTTTCTTGGATTAGTTTTCCATATTCCACGTATATAAAAACAAAAACTTCAAAACTTCCATGGGACCTTGAAAATCAAATATATACATAGTTTCTGTTAATTTCCTCCTGTTTTTGGTTGAACTGGTGGAGGGTCTAACTTCATGTGGGTTCTAGTTATTTTGATTTGAGAAAATGGAGTTTTGAGTAAGTAAGCTTCTTAAGAGTTTAATTAAGATAGCCTGTGATGGATCTTGAAGGTGTGATTCATGAAAACCCAATTAAGGTAAGACATGTGGCTATAACTGATTGGTTTAGCCTTTTTTTTTTTTTTTCCCATGTTCTTCATTTCATTTTATTTGTTTCTTATATTGTCTCTTGCAGAGAGATTCATGGAAGACTGTGTTAACTTTGGCTTATCAGAGTTTAGGTGTTGTATATGGAGATTTAAGCACTTCCCCATTGTATGTATATAAAAGCACTTTTGCAGAAGATATACAACATTCAGAAACCAATGAGGAAATTTTTGGCGTTTTATCTTTTATATTTTGGACATTGACACTAATTCCACTAGCTAAATATGTTTTTATTGTGCTAAGAGCTGATGATAATGGTGAAGGTGGCACTTTTGCTTTGTATTCCTTGCTTTGTCGCCATGCCAGGGTTAGTTCCATACCCAATTGCCAACTTGCAGATGAGGAACTTTCAGAATACAAGAAAGATGGGACTGTGTACAATGACAGAAATGCCATTGGGTCTACTTTGAAGTCAACTTTAGAGAAATGCAGAGTATTGCAAAGGGTCTTACTTGTTTTGGCTTTAATTGGGACTTGTATGGTCATTGGAGATGGAGTCCTTACTCCTGCAATTTCTGGTATATAATTTGATTTGGGTGTTTATAATGTTTCTTCTGGGTAGCTAAGAATTTGTTTGATTTTTGCATTCTGCAGTTTTTTCTGCTGTTTCTGGTTTGGAGCTATCCATGGCAAAAAGGCATCACCAGTGTAAGTTCCTTGTACTTAAAGCCAATGTCTTTTTTTCAAGATTCTAAATTTTCTTTTTAGTACTCGTAGATGATGATTTGTTCTTATTCATTAGTCACAATTTCTTCCTGTGATCATTGTATGGCCCTCTAATTAAAAAATCCAAAGCAGGACATTTGTAATATATGGAAGTTATAAACCAAAGTTAATTGGTTTTCTTCTGTTTAAGCCAAGTAATTAAAATTCCTGTTAGAGATAATTGTCTTAATTTCCTGTAACATTTCTAAGCCGTGAAATTTAGAAATTTCAAAACTTCACGTCTGCAGTCTTTTGCATAACTTGAAAGTTACCTAATTTTAATAGCGACATGCATTAATGTGGGTCCCTGCAAATTAATCAAGACAAAACCCTCTGGTTTAATCAAAGTCTAATCTCTATCAAGAAAATAAAGTATGATTAATTTAATGGTGTGGAAGGTCAAGTTGATAACATCAGTGTTTTAAATAAAGTGAGCATGCAACATATGGCAAAGGACAGAAACCCATAAAAATTAGAAGATTAATTAGGACACACAAATTTGCCTTTTCATAAAGCTAATCAGTCATTTTAGGTTGTATTAGACAAAAAGTAAAGGAAAGCATTATATATATATATTAATGTAGTGCATTAGAGTATCAAATGGATATGTATTAGGTATGACAACAGCAAGTCCAATGTGACAAACATAATCATAAAAAAGTAGTCTCATCAAGGCTTCACCTTCTCTCCTTGGTGCCCAAAGCAAATTTAGTAGATATTTGTACTGGAATGAGGTCATCATCATTTTTAGTTGACTGTTGCCACTGATTTGGTCATATCACCTCTTTTTATCAGTAGTAGTAGCTATGGAAATCTGGGTACATATATCTCAATTTCATCTTAGTGGGTTTCTAGCAATAGTGCATTTTATTAGTTGTGCTTGTGTTGGGGTCCTACATGGAGCTTTTACATTTGTGGGAAACAAACTTTCCACTATGGCTTGCATTGCTTGATCAATTGGTTCACTATGAATAAATACACTGTAAATTTATGATCTTTACATCATTTAGAACATTCAACACCTAGATAAATCATAATTGTAATAATTGACTACCATGATGATTGCTTGAAAGGGTTGATTTCTTTTTCATTTTCACAAAAAGGGATAAAAAAATTTCAAGCAATTTTTTTGTTGTCTTTCCAGTTTTGGAGAGATGACAGTAACTGTTTTTATTGCACTATGACCATCTTCTCTTTATTATTAGTGTCAATATTTCAAAGCTAATGAGCTATTTTGATTTAGACAGCGAAAACGAATTTCCTTGATGTATGATAGAAGCAATTAATTATGATCTTAACAACATATTTTCTGAACAATTTGATTGATCTGCAGATGTTGAACTCCCAATTGCTTGTGCTATACTTGTATTTTTATTTGCCCTCCAACACTATGGCACCCACAGAGTAGGATTCCTCTTTGCGCCCGTCGTGATTACGTGGCTGTTTTGTATAAGTGCTATTGGTTTGTACAACATCTTATTCTGGAATCCGCAAGTGTACCAAGCACTTTCCCCATATTATATGTATAAATTTTTGAAGAAGACACAGAGAGGAGGTTGGATGTCCTTGGGTGGGATTCTGTTATGTATGACAGGTATAAGATTGTATGCAGACTTTTTCCTCTTACCATTTTTTACATATTAGGTGGCTTTTTTTCTGATTATCTAATCTAAACTTTCTGTATAATTCTATTCTAGGCTCAGAAGCTATGTATGCTGATCTTGGGCACTTTTCACAATTGTCAATAAAGGTACATAATTCTCTGTTGTATGTATCTTAATCCGATACAATTATACGCGGAAAGATCAAGAAACTCCTAACTGAAATTCACTTTCTGTAGATTGCTTTCACCTTTGTGGTTTACCCTTCCTTAATCCTCGCATATATGGGACAAGCGGCTTATCTTTCCAAGCATCATATCATTCAAAGCGACTACCACATTGGTTTCTATGTATCTGTACCTGGTAAGATAGTAGCATTAGTATTTCTGAATGGCACTATTCTACTAGATCACTATACAGTATAACATGGCGAATACTATTCTCGTTGTTTCAGAGGCGGTGAGATGGCCGGTTATGGCAATCGCCATTCTGGCAGCAGTGGTGGGAAGTCAGGCCATCATTACTGGATCTTTTTCAATTATCAAACAATGTTCAGCTCTTGGATGCTTCCCAAAGGTCAAAATTGTCCACACTTCATCGGAAATACACGGTCAGATTTACATTCCACAGATCAACTGGACACTAATGCTATTATGTTTAGCTGTTACCATTGGTTTTAGGAACACAAAACACATGGGAAATGCAGCAGGTATGCATCATTTACGTATTCAGGCTACCATATGTCTCCATATCTTCTGAATTGAGAATTTTCTGTTCATAATTGTGCTGAAATTATACTTTTTTTATCTGACAGGTTTGGCAGTTATAACTGTGATGCTGGTGACAACCTGCCTAATGTCTCTGGTCATTATCTTATGCTGGCATAAAAATATCCTTCTAGCTCTTTGCTTTATATTCTTCTTCGGCTCCATTGAAGCTCTTTATTTCTCTGCTTCCCTTATCAAGTTCCTCGAAGGGGCGTGGGTACCTGTAGTTCTGTCATTCATTTTCCTCGTCGTTATGTACGTATGGCACTATGGAACTCTAAAGAAATACGAAGCAGATGTTCAAAACAAGGTCTCAATCAACTGGCTCCTGAGTCTAGGCCCCAATTTGGGAATTGTTCGCGTTCGAGGAATTGGCCTTATACATACTGGCCTTGTTTCTGGTATCCCAGCTATATTTTCTCACTTCGTTACCAATCTTCCTGCATTCCACCAGGTTGTAATCTTCCTCTGCATAAAGTCTGTGCCTGTACCCCACGTTAGGCCTGAGGAAAGGTTCCTTGTAGGAAGAGTCGGTCCAAGAGAGTATCGTCTATATCGATGCATAGCACGTTATGGTTATCGTGATGTTCACAAAGATGATATGGAGTTTGAGCAAGATCTCGTTTGCAGTGTTGCAGAATTTATCAGGTCAGAAAAGCCTGAAACTAATGCGAGAATAACAGACTCTGTGGATGACGAAAGAATGACAGTGGTTGGGACTTTATCATCCAATTTTGAAGGAATCAAACTATGCGATGACGAGGTAGATTCTTCTGATATGGCAGCAGGTACATCAGAAATGAAGGAAATACAATCCCCTAAAAGAACAAAGAAGAGGGTAAGATTTGTGGTGCCAGAAACTCCCCGAATCGATACAGAAGTGGAAGAAGAGTTGAGGGAGTTGATGCAAGCAAGAGAAGCAGGAATGGCATTTATACTAGGACATTCGTATGTGAGGGCAAAAAGAGGATCAAGTTGGACAAAGAAAGTAGTGATTAATTATGGGTATGATTTCTTGAGAAAAAACTCAAGAGGGCCAAATTATGCTCTAAGCATACCACATGCATCAACTTTGGAGGTGGGGATGGTGTATTATGTATAATTCTAATATTAATATGCAGTATATAGTTGTTAAACCAGCAAAATGCAAATTTTTCTGCATATTTTAAGTGCTGTACTTGTAAATGATACATCACCATATTTTACTTGATACTGATTGGCATGTCAGAAAGATGGTTCCTAGACCAGTAGAGGAGAACCATGGCTGGACAAGCATCTAAACCCAAAATGTAGCATATGTTACACATGAATTTGGTACAATTTTTATGTTCTATGACATAAATTTTAAATCTTCAATCTTATTACCTTCAATAGTCTTATAATTCAGATTAATTTCTCCCTTTTTTTGTATGAAAAAATCATTGAAAAAATTAATATTTTATAAACTTCTACCTGAGCTGTTTAATATTATTTTTAATTTTTTCATAATTTTTTTTAATTTGAATAATTGAAAAGGTTTCTCCCTTAATTTATATTATTATTTTTTTTTTTTTTTTTTTGCTGTTGCAGTATCATTTTATAAAGGATGATATAATAAAGGCTTAATTTTTAAGTTTGAAATTAATTTTTTATCTAATTATATTTTCAATTCTTAAAATGTTCATATTTTAATTTTAATGCTTAAATATTTCATATTTGTCTTGTCTATAAATGTTCATACCCTATATTATATTCTGCTTATAATTAAAAAGTGTCTATATTAAAAATTATTTTTAAAAAATATGACATTTTAAAATATGGTAAAAATTTAGTAAATTATTTATGTAAAATTTTTATTTATGCTACATAAAAAAATATTTCGTGTAGATAATGTATGAATGTTGCTTTCAAAATATGCATGCCGCAACAGAAAAGGGATACAATTTGCTAGATTTAATTTTTTTTGTATATATATTCTTGATTTAATTGGTTGAGTTTTGGTTTTTTGGAGATAATTTTTGGAGTTAATATGAAGAAAATACATATATAATTTGTTAAGTCTATACAAATGATAGTCACTGCACTTATGTCGTAAATATTTTATTTGTTTCAGAAATTGAAATAAAAAAAATGGATGTCTATCTTAATACATTCTAAATTTATATTAAAATAGCACTTTTGCAATTCTAAATATAATTGTTATAAATAAATGTTAAATAATAATTTTACCACTAAATTGTATGTATTAATTTAAGTTTTTAAATCAATAATGTCAACAAATGATTAATGAATGACTCATAATATTTGAAAAAGAGAATGAAGATCTTTTAGACTTTTCTCAGCAGTCAAGACATAGATATTATATATTTTTATAGAAGGGATAATATCATAAAAGACCTATTTTTAAGCTAGAGATTAAACTTTTAATCATATTTTTAGTTTTTAAAATATTCATATTTTAATTTTTAATACTTGAAAGTTTCATATTCGTTTATAAATGTTTATGAGCAAACTATAAAATATGTTTATTATTTTTGTCAATTATATATATATCTTAAAAAACTAATAAATGCATATGCAATAAAATATAATCAACCACTTTTTGAACTTAAAAACTGGACATGTTTATTTTTGAAAAAATAACTTAAAATCAATATATGGCACCTAAAAGTGAAAAGCATAAAATTGATTAGTTTTAGTATGAAATTTGAGATGCAATAATATATTTTTAATGAAATATAAAGATGGTTAATTTAGAAAAAAAATTAATTAATGTTTACTTAGAGAAGTTACAAAAATATAACACCAAGAGCAGGAGCTGATGGATATTTGTACATGACTTTATTATAATTATATGTGTGAAATGAGTAAAATCCAGTTGTGAAGTAACTTATTCTGGGCTTATCAACAAGAGTTAGAAGATAAAGTAACTATATTTTTTCTTTTTGTTATAGTGACTTCCATGTCGAGATGCCTTTGGTTTGTGACATAAAGCAAGCTTACATTTTCTTTGTACAATCCTAACTCTTGATTAATTTGTTCAGATGTTGTAACTCTTATTACTGGTTTAATAATAATATCAAAATTCAAAACACAGCATGTAAATACTAAATACATAGATCAGGATCATTCAAGTTCTGCAAGCACCTATTTACGCTGAAACAATGGGGCTAGATCAGGATCATTCAAGTCCAAATCTAACCATCCATTTAACTGCATATATTCAATACAGTGATCTGGAGGCTCAATTGCGCAGCATTTTCTCGGAATATAGCCATGAATCATCTCGATATCACGGGCAAGCCAACGAGCATAAGTTTGGTCCACTGGGGGCACAATTTTCAACAGAATCTCCTCCCTTTCTTTCTTTACAGCCACAGGCTTGTTTCCCATCTTAACCCAACTTGGCCTACTTAAGAAACTGCAGTGACCAAGAAAGCAACAATAGTAAAAACTAAGAATGCAGTGCCTAAATAAAGATGAACAAATATAAGTATGGGTACTTATTTCCTTCATAATATTTTAAAATTTTGTAATGAGTTACATCCACAAAATACAATTGAGAAATTCCCATCACTTGTGAGCATATGATCAAAATTCATCACTTCATAATAAATAAAGATTCGCACTTGCAACCCTTGAATGTAACAATCTCAGTTCTCAAATGCATCTTAAGAAACATTTTTGTCACATGGTATATTCACAAATTCACAACAATTCATGCACTGTAACACCCAATAAACTCCAATCCTACACATCAAGCCCCTATGCACCATTCAATGAGTGAAAAGGAAAAAGAAGCAACACACACTTCAATGAGTTTAAAAGTAAAAATAGACTAAAAACACAACAAATATGATTGAAAGTAATGAAAAGAAAAGATAGATAAACAAAAAAAGCATAGAAAAATGTTGAAGGGTGTCCATAAGCCATTCAAATCAGATGAAATGAGAATATAGTACGTGGCACATGACAGATGACTGAAAAAGGAAAATGTAGGTTTATTTGAACCACTGCTGGGAGGATGGCTGCATACAGGGTAAATAATAAGCAAGGTTGTGATTTAAGTTAACTGCTAAAAACATTTTATTAATTAAACCATGAATCTTGTCATAGATAGAGACAACTCACCTACAAATATTGAAAGGACATCCTAATTTTGCTAATAAGAATGGCGAAACCTAAGTAACTAGCAGCCCATCTGCCAGAAAAACAAACGGGGAGAGAAGCGCGCATGTGTGTTTGTAGGGGGTGGGGGGAGGTACAGCACAAGAAAACATGACAGCCCTTTTATGATAAAAATTCCAGCAGTGATGTGTCTGACATGAATATTCCTCCATTGAAGATTATGGAAAAAAAGATGCATTCACATATGACGATATGAAATGCAATTAGCAAATTCTTACCAAAAACAAATGGCAGAAGCAAATTATAGCAAACTACTGGAAGAATCAAATCAAAGGATTAAAATAGTGGCCAAAAGGAGCAAATAAAGTCAGAGGACCAAAGAAAATGAAACAGCGAAAAGAGATAGAACTGCCAAATATATAAGTATGAAAATAAAGTTGAGAATTTAATTTGTTCAATTAAGATTCAAGATTGAACCACAAACAAAGTTAAGGAATAAACAAAAACGTAACCTCGTAAATATAAAAAAGAAACAGAATCTAAACTTCCGTAAACTTGGCCTGTAAATGAAGAGATGAGATAAGGAAAACATGCAAGTTTGGATGGTGGCGGGGTGGTAATCGATAAAATACAATAACCTGAATCTGTTTAAGAAATAGGGTATTAGAACCTCACTTGCATTACCAATATCCATGCCAAATCAAATTAGCACTATCAGATTTGGATTAACACAAAACTATACAACACAAAAGTCAAAAACCCAGATCCATTTATACCCAGAACCTGAGTTTGTAATTTACACAAATCTACGAGTTTTCGATTGATTGAAAAAACCTGTAAATATTGCAAAACTGTTTTATATATTGTTGTTCAATACATATGCAAAACATGATTCAGCAATAGGGAATTAACTGCTACATATAGTGAACTAACGACTATATATTATTCAAACTTGTAACGTTCATATACAAAGGAAACAAATTAACAAATTTTGAATTTCCATCAATTTAGACAGCACTTCCTCAGCAAGTAAAAAGAAAAACTGAAATCAATCTAACACCAAATCATTAAGGTGCTCCACAGGTAATGGATCCACTTAAAAAAAAAAGAGCAATAAATACAACAAGAATTAGATCAAGACATGCCCAATAGAAACAAACAACAAAAGAATAAAATTTATTAAATTAAATAAGAAATCTGATGTAAATTGAAACATAAAAAAAACTCAGAAAATACAAAAAAAGAACCTAGAAAACATTAAACATGTCAATTTAAGAACAAGATGGAAGTTAGGGATTCGAAAGGCGAATAAAAGAAATAGAATTCAGGGATTACCTCCTCCTCCTTAAGCCGAAAGAATTAGACTTTCAACTCCGACTTTCGATTTCTTAACCAGAAGCTTATTGAATAGTAGTGTCTTGGAACCTAGAGATTACCTCCCGAGGGATTAACTAATTTTCGTAGGTAATTATTAGTTTATCCTCTTCCTCAAGCCGAAAGAAATATGATTCATTTAAAAAATTAGAGTTTAAAATTTGAACGTGGAAATCAGAATGTGTTTTCACATAACATGCGAACTAACATAATTTGCAAATTTAATTTTTTTTTATTGAAGTTCGCATAAGAGGTCTGGGAACTTGCAACGGGGGAACAAATTCGCATAAATCTTATGCGAATTTGTTCAAATTTTAAATCAGTTCACAAAAGATTTATGCGAACTTGTAGCAAAAACCATCAGACGTCCAGCTCAAGTTTTATCAAATTCCATTCCACTTTTCTTTCATTTACAAACCAAATCAGTAAAAATATTAATTTTTGTAAGTTTTAGTTTGGGAGAGAAAAGGTTTAGGAATATTTGTGAAAAATGTATGTTTTCTAATTTTTAATTTAGTATTTTATATTTATTTAGAGTTTAGGTCACTTGTAATTTAGAATTTGATAATTGAAATAATATGCATGAAAAAAATAAATAGGGTGCATGCTTAGAAATATTTAGAATTTTGTGAGAATAATTCAATAAATATGGTATATAATTAGAAAAAAATAAATATGGTGTATAATTAGAAAAAAATTGAAATAATAATATATATATTTATCGAAGAATAATTTATTCGCGTAATAATATTATTTACCATGTTATGTATGATATAGGATTTTTATCTCAATTTACGTGCTATTAATTTAGAAATTAAATTGTAAGTAGAAAATATTTAATTATACATTAGGTTTTTAGCGTTGTTAAAAATAGCATAATATTAGAATATAATTAAGCATAAATTAACACGTACGGGCCGCAGCAATGGAGCGTGGAGATTTATCATCTCAGTAGCAGCGCGTCCTGGATCAGGGGCCCACGAGCCGCGATTTGCTATTCCTGCAGCAGGAACACAGATTGAGCCGCGTGTTTCACGGGGAGCAAACATACGACAGTCCGCTCAGCATAAGACGAATGGACACTCAAATATGGCGACTGCTGGATGCGAAGGATGTCCGAAGTCTGTACTACATCGATGAGATGGGTTTCGGGCCGGTGCGAAATATAGGGTCCATATACTCCGATTGGGCCCTATTGTCTGCTTTGGTGGAGCGGTGGCGCTCGGAGACGCATACCTTCCACATGCCTATCAGGAAGGCAACCATCATGCTACAGGATGTGGAGGTTATTCTCGGAGTCCCCGTTGACGGACGGTCGGTCAACGGTCGTTTTCAGAGACTCCGGAGTCGTGTGGGCCCAGTATTTCACTGATTTCTACGGGTTCGAGTCGGTCGAAGCTGATATCAGGGGCAGCAAGATTATGCTCCGTAACATAATCGCTCATCTACTGACGCCTCCAGAGCCCACAGTGCTGGAGCACGTTTTCCAGCAACGTGCTCGTAGATTCGTGTTGTGGTTACTTGGAGGTTTCCTCTTTTGTGATTCCTCCAAGAACAGCACGTCGTTGATTTTGGCGTCCATGCTTGAAGACCTCGCTGGCTGTCGACAGTTCAATTAGGGTAGTGCCGTCTTGGCGTTTCTGGTGGAAGAGGAGGAGATGTCTGCCTGGACTGATTCTAACAGTGACGAAGAGTTCGCGCCATCGGACGACAGTTCCGACGGCGAGCCTGATCTACCTTCAACGTCGGGCCATTTTTTTTACGATGATATAGGCGAGGAAGACAGTGAAGAGGAGATTGCAGAGGGGCTTGAAATGTGAGATGGGAATACGGAAAGCATCGACGCAAGGGTTTATTTCAAGAGTAAGAAGGATGTGCAGGATGTCGTATGTTGCGTGGTCTGTGAAAAGAGGTATGACTTACCGTACAGTCGAGAGCAAAAAGAAAATATGGGCAGTAGAATGTGTAACTCGTGGTCCTATGTATTTAAGGGAACAAATGCGCGGGGTATATTGCGCATAGACTATTAGAGCATCTGAGCAGCGAGATTTAGGGTTGTGGAAGACGGTTAAATGAGTAGAGGAGCACAACTATGCAGGTGCAAACATTGGGCGGGAGGACAGAAACGTAACCTCGAAAGATATTGCAACTTTTATTGTGCTCCATATTATGAATGATCCGGGGTATAAGGTCAAACACGTTCAAACGGAAGTCCAGAATCGGTTTCAGGTAAATTGATGTTTATTTATTAAATAAATTTAATTTGTATTTATCAAATAAATTTAATTTATATTTATTAAACGAATTGAATTTATATTTAATTTGTATTTATTAAATAAATTTAATTTATTATTAATTTATATTTATTAAATATATAAGGTCAAACAATTTTGATTAATCTGTTCTAGGTAAGATTGAATTATAAAAAAGTCTGACATGGCAGGAGAAAAACGATTGATGCAGTGTTTGAGGTGTGAGAAACAAATTTCAGAGAATTGCCAGATTTGGCTGCAGCGCAAGCGGCGAACTCAGGTACTGTCGTGCAGTATAAGTTTGCAAGTGGCATTGAAAATAGTCAGAGACGGGTCTTCAGATATGTGTTCTGGGCGTTCGGGCCAGCCGTCCAGGGATTCCGAGCATGTAGGCCGGTTTTGTGCATTGATGTCACACACCTCCACGGCTCGTTTAAAACTAAACTGATAACAGCTGTTGTGAAAACCTCAAAAACAATATTCTGCCTATAGCCTTTGCGGTCGTGGACGATGAGACAACCCACAGTTGGAAATGGTTCCTGAAGTATCTGAAATTGAATGTTCTCGGCGACCGTGCTACCTATATTATTTCTGATCGCCATCAGGGTATCATTTCAGCAATGGAAAAGATTTTAGAGAAATACCCAGGAACAGGAGTGCACAGTTTTTATCTTAAACACGTGAAGGCGAATCTGTCCTCGCGATTCAGATGGGAGGGTTTAAAGAAAATTTGTCAGATGATCGGAACTGAGTTGCAAGAGGTAAAGTATGTTACTACATAACAGAAGATAATGCATAAGTGTGAGGGAGCCCATTTGTATTTGCAAAACATAGAAGCTGAGAAGTGGACTCTATTTGCTGACGGCGGCCACAAATGGAGAATCACTACGGCGAACACTGCTGAGAGCTATAACAACGTTATGAAAGGGTCTCGTTATCTTCCGATTAGAGCATTGATTGAATCCACATTGGAGAAGATCGTCGCCATCTTCCAGCGCGATTTGGATCGGATTAAAAAATGTCAGTCGTCTCTAGCACCGCATCCAATAAAAGAGCTTTCCAGGTTCAGGCGGCGTGTAAGGACGCACACGGTCAACTGTTGGAACAACACTTCATATCTGTTCAAAGTGACTACAACAACTAGTAACACACAGGTACTAAGATATTATGATCGGAGCTGTTCTTATGGAAAGTGGCAAACTTACAGAATTCCATGCTCACATGCTGTAGTTGTCGCGCTTTTCATAGAAGAGGATCTTGTGGATCTTGTCGATCCGTTTTACACGGTTCAAGCATGGGCTCTGCAGTTCGGTGGTTCCTTTATCCTGTTCTGGGTAGGGACACTTGGTCTCAATTGGAATGGACTTTACGTCCGAACGACTCTAGGATGATTTACCACAACGGACCAGGTCGAAGGCGGGTGAATCGTATGAAAGTTGCAATGGATTTTAAAAGGAAGCAAATGAGAAGAGGGACAGTGTGTAGTCGATATAGAAATCCAGGTCATAATGTTAGATCGTGCCCAATTTCTCATCCTCGATCGAATAGACTTTCAATTTAAATTATGATTGCCTTGATTGTAAAACAATGAATGTTATTTATTTATTTTATTTAATGTCATAGTACAATTCATTATGAAATCAGTATATAATTTTAATTTGAGAAAATTTCAGAAAACTTAAAAAATTTAATGTAGTTTCTGTTCTAAGTCCACGTAAGCCTTATGCGAACTTAGTCAAAAATTGAATAAGTTCGCATACGAGTTATGCAAACCTGTTCCGCTCCTCAACTCTAAACGACGCTGATTAATACGTTATACAGTCATTAACGTAATCACGCTGTTAACCGTAATCACGTTGTTTACCGTTACAAGTTCGCATACCTTGTATGCAAACTTGTATTAAAAAATGAAAAAAAAAAAAAACTTCGCATAAGTTATATAAGAATTACACGAGTTCGCAAATATTTTATGCGGAAACCGTATTTCATGTCCACTTTCACAATTTAAACATTCTTTTGTAAATGAATCACGTTTCGGGGCGGCGTATCACACAATCCTTCCCTCAACAGGAATACAGATCCCCAATTCTTCCCAAACAATTGAGGAATTTGACTCTTCTACAATAGAATAAAAGAAATACCCAGAAATTTATTTACTCTTTGAGCAGCCATTGTTGTTTTGACTGAGGTTAGAAGATTTCTTCCATCCAGTTAAACAAATATCACCCTCTGTTGGTCTCTGTTTTCTTTTTGAATTTGAGTTGAATCGCTGGAATTGGAATGGAAACAGAAAATGAAAGAGGAAGAAGTGGGTGAGGTCTGCGTGATTTTGTGATTGATACGAATTGGGATTTCAATATTATAATGTGAGCCTATTTGATTTAATTGTATGATAACATCAATATATTGCTCCGGGCAGTACTGCAACATATTTAAAGTTATATTAACATTTGATTTTGTATTTAATATACAAAAAATGGTGATGTTAAAGATGGTATAAGATATCCTGAAGTATATAGAGTATATACAGTAAGGAATTGCTAAAAAGGTAATATATACATATAGAGCAAAAATGTCCTCGTTAGTACAAAAGTCAGGGGCAAAAAATATGTTGAACAAAAAAGTTGTGCATTCATTGTTATAGTTGGAGGGAATTACTGGTCATCGAGGGGGCTGAAAATTTGTATGATATTATAATATCATAAATTGAAAACTGAAGATGGATAAGAGAAGATGATTTGTTACCTTATTTTGGGATGTTTGTCTGAAATTAAAATTTAAGGTCATAGTACAACATTTGTTCCAAAACAATTCTTCTTCAGTAAGTACATAAAAAACCTCATAATTAGTTCTTAAAAAAATAGAAATTGAAAAAGCAAAAATAATCAGCAGCAACATAAGAAGAAAAGATAAATTTTTGCAGCTGATTTGGGCTTCCATTGATTTGCAGGATATAACAAAATACTTTTACATCATCTCATATTTATTTCAATTAATTAATATCTTTACTTAACTCTGTTAAAGGGAAAAACTAACCTGCTTCATTAACTTCATTTTATCAATTATTCAAACCGAATTGTACCAAAAGTAAAAACTTCATAAACATCCATAACCATCTTTTGAGCAATTAATCCAAAATAAAATAATGGGTTTGAATAGAGAAAATAACTTATCATTTCCTATTCCCATGAAAAAACAAAACTAAATATGCATTTCGTTTCAGAATGAGTCATATTCCGAATGTTAAAAGGAATGGGCTACAGCATATACTCTACTACCCAATCCTAACTGTCAAAATCTATTATCGCCAGTAATATTCTGCCGTATTTTTCTACATTCAACAACACATTTTTCAAAAATATGAAGTTCTAAAATCTGATGCTTACATATGTTCAACAATTTCAATGTGTATAAATAAAATAGTGTCCACTCCCAACAAACATCTTCAATTAACCATTGTTTTAAGTAAAATTAAGTACAATTTGCTATTATAAAAGTATCAAAAAATTATCAACTAGCAGCAAGAAAGACCGAGACAATGAAACATAAAAATAAAACCATTTTAAATTAAGTATTTGGAAATGTGAACTGTTAAGAGAGCGATCGATCAATTTAACAGAATAAATTGAACAGCTCTATAAAACCTCGTCCCTCGTCCAACTAAAAAACTTGAAATTACAGACAATATCAACAAATTTCTAGAAGAGATTTTATCAAATACCTCTTGATCAAGTTTCAGAACCAAAAGAAAGGAAGAAGAAGATCAAAACGGCAGGGGTATCTGCGTTTTGATTAAAAACCCGCTGACTAAAACGACGGAAGAAGACACGTTTTGATCAGTAACCTTCGGTCCAAAACGACGGAACACTCTGCGTTTTGACGCTAAATTACGCGCCCAGCACCTGTTTTTGGTAAAATTTGCAATTTGACCCCTAAACTTCTATTTACCTATATTTTTGACCCATAAACTTTTATAAATTATATTTTTGACCCCTTTTATCTAATTTGGACATCCTAAATCCATTTTTGGCCTATTTGGTTAAATATTTTTTATTATAAATTTGATTTAATTTATTATTTGATTTGATTAATGATTATTTTGGTTATGATCATTATAATTATTATATGATAAATAGAGTTTAATAATTATTTTTAATATGTTATTAAATGATTTTAAAGTGAAAATTTTTACGAATCGAGTTTAAATTTAAGGAAAATATTATAGATTAAATTTGAAACTCAATTATTTCAGAGAATTAAATATTTAATCATGCATCATAGCACATATAGATTTCCAATTTGATTAATTGAACCTTGTTACTATGTTATGCATTATAGGAGCATCGAGTTCTCGAGCAGGGCGGAGTAAATTACCCGAGACTCAATCGAGCTCACAGCAGTGAGGTAACTGTTAAACTCACTTACTTATATGTAAGTGTTAATTCATTTGTGTTGAATAAGAGAAGAAAAATCAAAAATCCTACTAGGCTTTATCGGTACGCGCATCCCAAAAATGCTTTATCACCATTTTTTTTGGCATAAAATCAAATCCACCATCATCAAGGAGGTTGCTGGCTGGAGGGGAAGATGATCAAAACGGTAGCACACACTGCGTTTTGATGAAAATATCCTCCTGAGCACTTTAACTTGGTAAAATTACATTTTAACCCTTAAAGTTCTAGCACGTTTTCAAATAAGTCATTCTGAAGTTTTAATTGTTTTCAATTAGGTCCTTTTGCCTAATTTCAAATGTCTTACTGCTGTATTTCAATTAAGCTCCTGGAAAGTTTAAAAGTTTTGCAATTTAGTCCCTCCACCCAAATTAACTTTTGAAAGTTATATTTTGACTCCAAAACTTGCCGCCTAACTTCAATTAAGCCCTAAAAACTTTGAAAAACTGTTCAATTGAGTCCTTTTTGGTTAAAATTGAATTTATTTTTATTGTTTGGACTAATTGGCTAAGAAATTGAGTTAGATAATTATCGATATTGTTAAATATGAATAAAATATGATAAATTAATTTTTTACAATTTATTTAAAAGGTATTTTTAAGTGTTTTTAATATAGAAAATATATGTTATAAGTTAAAATTCAGAGGAAATAAGATTATTTTGTAATGGAATCAAATTAATTAAAAAGAATAAATGTTTAATCATGCATCATGACATATGTGAATTGTTTATATGATAATTTGAATATTTGTTATATTTTGTTATATAATATAGGAGCATCGAGTGTTAGAGGGGGACGGGGTAAACAACCCGAGACTCGACCTAGTTTACAGTTTTGAGGTAAGTGTAAACTTATTTGTTTTCTTTGTGAATTGAGATGGTTATGAAATGATGATCTGTATTGAAATTGAACTATTTGGACTGGTATTGAAACCCGGTCACTTGATTTATGTGATATTGATTATATATGATAATTATATTGTTTGGATCGATACTGAAACCCGATCAACTGACTTATTTGCTTGAATATATGGTAATTAAATTATTTGGACCAGTACTGAAACCTGATCATTTGAATTCATTGGATATTGATTATGTGATTTGGTAATCGAGTCAGTACTAAAATCCAACCAATTCACTTATTAAGATTTGTTACTGGATATATATATACCGTTTGGACCAGTACTGAAACCGGTCATTGGATTATATGAAATATTATGATAAATATTTATATGTCATGCAAGTGCATTCTTACAAGACTTAACTAAAGCCGTTGTGACCATCTTGACTAGTTTTGCAATTTTACGAAAGAGATTTACGAGTCTCTATATGAATTGACGAATGGATCTTCAGATCATTATATGTTACTGATGGATCTTCGGATCATTATATGTTACTGATGGATCTTCGGATCATTATATGTTATAGATGGATCTTCAGATTAATATATGGTTACAGATGGACCTACGAGTCAATATATGAATATGATCGATCTATGAATAATTCAAGTCTATTGTTACTGGCCAACTATGGTTACTTATTATGTGAAATTCCCGAGGCAATACCTGGCTTGATGGATCATAACGAAACTAAATGAAATTACATGTCATCTGCATTAGTGTATTGCTATGTTTTGACGATTGATATGAGATTACGAATTATACGGTTTTCGCTGTGGTTATGATAAAATGATCTATGTTTGTCTTAAATTGTTTTAGTTTATATTTTCTGAGTACGTGACTCATCAAAATTAAAATTTATGATTTCAGGTCTACAACTTGAGTGAAGTGTAGCACTTCACTAGCATTTTCACAGGTCGGTTCAGCTAAAGCCTAGACCTCTCTACTTCGTACAACATCATATGTATAGTGGCATATAGGTTTTGGGTTTTTTTATATATTTGTAATGATAAATCTTACGTTTTTGGCATGTAAAGTATAAATGATATAGTTATGTTGGGTTGTGGTAAATAGTTTTGTATAATTTAATGCGATATGTAAATTATGGTTGTAAACTATTATGTTTGATATTGGTATGTTGTATGTTAAAGTGTTTTAAAAAAAAAAAAGGTTTGTTATATGACGTATAGGTGTAGGTTTGGTTATTACTTTCTCTCTTATTGAGAGGAGGCATTCACATGAAATAAACAATACTAATACTAATAAAATTAGGAAATGGAGCAAGTATAGGGTGTTTCCCATTCACTTTTGATATATTTTTCTGAAATGAAACGTTTTGTAGTTGTCTCATCAAATTTCCTCTAGTCTCAAATGCTTTAATGGTGAAACTGCATCCCACAAATTCTTGCCCTCCAATCAATGCAACAGGCTCCATTTACTATACCCTCCACATTATTAATAGAACATATAAGCAAAAGCTGTTAAAAGACATTATAATTAGTGAACTATTACATAAGATTAATGATTGATTCTCAACATCACATATTCAAAAAGTGAAATCATTGGTTTAAAAAATTATTATTAACACATAAAAGCTAAGGAATTTCTCAGAAATCATGCAGCCATATGCACATCCATGCTTTCTTTGAACTGACAGAACAGCTTTGAATTTCAAAACTTCCAGTGTAATGAAACATTTAAAGAATTCATAGGATGCGCAGAACAGTTCTGCATGAGATATATACATAATCAATCTTGTAATTAAACCCTTAATCATGGAAGTAATAAGAAGACTAATTGTCAAGCACTCGAAAGTATTCGGAATTTATGCACTTCCGTTCCAAATGAAAGTAGAAGAGCTCAACCAACCAGAAAGTAAAGTAAATAATCAGAGGAATTCTTTTTGAAAGATGCATATCAAACTAAAATGAACCTGTAGAGGCCCTTCAAACCTTCCTTCTTGCTGATTTCTTCAAGCGCGTGAAATACACCTATTAAGAAGGTGTCTACTATAAATGCTACCTAGCAGACATGTATGTAAATTGCACTAGTTTGTCAAGAAGATCAAGAACTTGTTTATTTGATTGCAAGCAATAATAGTAAGGATGAAAATATTTCATGCTAAAAAGAAAAGACAAAATTGAAAAACCAGTTTTGTCTTTGCAACATTAAATGGAGTTGAAAATAAAAGTTTCTCAGCATATCTACATTCAGGCAACTATCGAGAAGCAATGGCACCATCATCAAAGATTTGTTTGGTTGAGAATTGGAGTTCTCTAATGATATCATCAGCTGCATCCGCAGCATATCAACCACAAAAAACTATTGAACTCATTTCCTAAAATGGATCAAGATAATATTTTCACCAAATGCAGATCATGACAAGCATAAATAGTCATTATGCAGCACTTGTAAAAACTATAAAAGGGTTATTCGGAATTCTTCTGGATGTATCAATAGTTACATAATCGTTAGTGATTAAGGAATCCTCCTCAGCATTCCCTATGGATTCGTCTGCATCCATCATAGTGTCTTCTATTCATCCTTAAAAAGTTCATTCTTGTTAACAGTAAAAATTTCTAGGCCTCTAATCAAATAGTCATGGAAGCATCTAGAGTGGTTAGTTACCGAACTCACCACCCTCATCTGATTGGTACTTAATCTTCTTCGTATACCTCTATGGGAGAAAAAGAGAGAGAGAGTTTGTGCACACACAAACGTTAAGTATCCATTCTTGAAAACATTCTATGTTAGGCCATTTTTATATTATGTCTAACTTTTTATTTTTATTTTTTGGGTTTTCTTCTATTTTTCTCTATCTTCGATTTTCATGTAAGTTTCATTTAATTTGCAATTTAATTGTTAGTTTAATTTTAATTATTTATTATAATCTTTAAGTAAAAAGTAGACATTATTATTCTTGACAATGAAGCATTGGAGAACTTTATTTACATTTAAATGTCTACAAATAAATGTTAATCCATGTGCCTTCACACTTTTTATTCAATAGGCCACATCATATCCAATTTACAATCACATTGGAAATGTTCTTAGAATGGTAGGGAAGTCCAATAAAAAAAAGAATGATACGGATATAATTATCATTTAATAAAAAATTAATCCAATCTCAAAGGATGAAAATGCTTAATTGAAGGGTTTGATACACTATTCAAAACACAAAAGTTTAAAATTTATTATTTTTTTTTTTCATCCATTAATTCTTCACATCAAATATATTAGGTACCTGGTTTATATATAAATTACATATAATTGCAAGCTTAGTCATGCAAATAATTTTACAGAAATTACTTACTTACATTCGGTGTATAGGAACTTCCATACATCAAACCGATCATAATCCAATATTTATAAAATTTCAGACTAGTTTATATTATACTAAGTTTAGATAAATAGTTTTCTGATTTTACTTTTGATTTATGCAGTCTGCTATATTTGATTTGTGAATTTAATGCAGAAAATTATACATGAAAAATTAAAGAATAACAAAAGAAGATTGAGAAACTTCAAATATGGTGTTATAATATTGTTATATTTTGTGATTTCATATATGGACGGACATATTATGAAAATGAAGAAAAGGGTGAAATAAATGAATTACCTAGGGTACCTTGTTAACAAATATATATGAATACATGGAGAATTGTTCCAAACTTTAGAATGCAACCTAAGTATCCCTCTTGCTTTCTGCTTTAAGTAAGTAGCACAATCTGCTTGAATAACCATACAAAGCTTTGACACAGCACCAACTCTCAACATCTCTAGAAGGACTTGCTCGTTTGCTGAGAATTTGGACACCAACCCCAGTATATGCACCGCCCTGTCATCGGTGGCCGCGGAAACTCTAAGAATTCTCTTTGTTATCATTGCTATACTTCCTGCATGTTTTAGAAACTGATCTCGCCCGTCCGCGCAACAACATAACTCTGCTAGCAGATTGAAAATGAGTTCTGTAATGTTTTTTTCTGGGTTTCCTAGTTCGAGTTCGATTAGCTCGAATACAGCTTCAGCTTCAACAATTTTCATTCTATTTCTTCCCCATGGACACACTTCTAGTAGTACAAGCAAGGCTGATTTCACAGCTTTTTGTGAGATTCTCTCTTTAAATACTTTTACAATACCTTTGAAAAAATCATGTCTTAACCTTTCTATTAAGTTAGTACTAGCAACTTGTATTGTTTTCCTCAAAACTAGGATTGATTGTGTCTTGATTCCGACATTATTAGTTTTATCTACATCAACAAAACCTAAAACCCATATCAAAGAATCTATAAATTCACAATTATCTTTGACATGAATTTTTATTTTTTCGATATTCCAAGTAACAGAAAGAATTTTCAAAGCTTTTTCAAGACCTATTATTCTTCTTTCTTTATAAGATTTTATAATAAAAGAAACCAAAGCTTTATAAAGCTCTGCTTCCACCATGCACATTCTATTCCTTTCATTTTCTAAAGCAAGATCTTCCATTTTACGTAACGCACCGATAATTAAATGAGATGTTTCAATATCTTTAATGAGCTTGAGAAAATAAGGCTTACTGAGAGGAGATTTCGGGGTTGGAATAGGAGAAACACCTCTGTTGGCATTTGAAGTGCACCAAGCTTGAATTAGTCGACGAAGTGTATGGTTTGGGGTTAAATCTGAATCTTTGGGCAAGGGCTGCTTCGTGACTGGACATGTGGAGGTGTTCTTGTCTGTCTTTAACCATTGCTCGATGCTTTGGCGCTCGTAAGTAATCCCTGTTACGGTTGTCACAGGATCTTTCATGATCTGAAGTGATATGGGACACAAATAATATTCAGGAATTTCTATATCATCGTCCATTCTTGAAATAAAAATGAAGTTAGCAAAAGAAGAGAAGAAGAATATGGAGAATTTGGTATTGGTGTGGTAAGAGAAAACGGTTCTTTAATGGGGAGGTTTGAAAGACAATTCTAGAAAAATAAAATTATTATTTTTTTCAGTTATGCTGGTCAGAGATACTGAACCGCCCTTCTGGTGGTCAACCCACCATACAAATCACATTTGTAAGACTTTTCTCATAGCTATTGTCCACGTGGCATAGAGTAATTGGTGAGAGAGGATTATACTAAAAGTGCAAGAGGAGAAGCGATAGGAGAGAGGTAGGGTAATGCAAGAGAATTCATTCAAAGAATTTGGCAATATTTGTAGGCGGTAATAGAACTTGTTTGACCACCCAAATTTAGGAAAATAATAAGAAAATTTACTTTTTTGTTTTAGCATTTATAAAATTTATAATTTTATTATTGATCCATTAGTTAACTTGTTTATATAAAAAATAAATAAATAAATAAATATACACTACTACTTAAATATTTATAAAAAACGAAAAAACAAGACTTATAAAAATAGCATATAGTGTTATAATTTTTAGATTAGTTATATTAATTTTATTTATCCGTTATAAAAATGGTAGTTCATTATTTTTATTAACAGGTAATTCCAATTAACTGAACAATATTACACAGTATACAATAAGATACGGACAGTCATCATCTTAAAAATAAAAATGAAATTGAGAATTTGAATTGAATATAAATTACACAGTTCTTTTAACAAGGAGTTGGGCATTGGCACTTGCAATGGATGAAGTTAGTTTGACATTCAAAAACCTGTCAATTTTTGGTGCCTGGTTGACCAACCTGCTAATTTTCTATCCTCTATAATACACATTGTTTTGCAATCATCAAATTATTTATTTTTTAATATTACTTTTAAATTTATTCATTTCCTATCAACTGTTACAGTTTACTAAAGTTTTTATTCAATGTTTGGTCATCTCTAAATTTATTCAACTAATTTATATATTATTTATTCAGAAAAAAATAATTTATATGTTATAATTTTTAATATATTTAATATACATGATGCAGAAAATCTTTTTATATTCAATTAATGTTTTTGACAATTTATTATATATCAACTAATTATTTTGATATATTAATGAGGCTTTTTTGTCAATATCATAAATTCATCATCAATGTTTATAAAAAATATTTTTAAGTTATTAAATTAAAAAAAATTTGATATCCAGTGGTTTATTTTACAAAAATCCATCATGATCTTTATCTTCTATAAACTACATAAAGCTAAGGATTAAAATTTATTTTAATGTATCAATAAACCTATGTTATAATTGTGTATATACATTGATAGAAATTTAAAAAAAAATTATGTAAAATAATATAGTAATTAGAAAATATTAAATTCTCGCATCACACAGGCATACATCTAGTATCTATTATTCAATCAAAACTAAAAATCGATCACATACACAAATATGAGTTTTTTTTTATTTATTTATTAACCACAGCTATGTACATGAGTGAGTTTGAACCCATGATCTCAATTAAACTAAAAAAACATCTTACCAACTCACTCACGCCTTAACTTATAAATATGAGTTATTTATAGGATTTTTTTAATATAAAGGAAGTTACTAATAAGCAGTAACAATGTGTGTTAGACAGTAGGGGTGTCCATCTTATGAGTACTAAATTGATGTTCAATGTGGTCGGCATGAATCGAATTCGAGACCTCCGCGTCCAACCATATCCAAAAATATAACAAATATTCATGTCATCAATTATATTTAACTCATTAACCAATTTTGGACAAATTACACTAGAGAGGTCCAAACGTTAGGAATAATGACGTTCTAGGGTCCAAACTTTAAAATGTTATAGAAAAGGGTCTAAAGTTTGAAAATATATAACAATTTGGGGTTCGATGACAGATTATTGACTTTAGTTTTGTTGGAATACACAAGCGGTTAGTATGTCAGAGAATTATTTAAAAATGGATATCAAACAAATTTTAAAAAATAATGTTTTTCTCCTAGGAAACTTCAAAAAATTTTATGAAATGAATTTTGCACCTGATTCTGTCTTCAATTGAGATTGCAAAATGCCCAAAAACTCAATTGAAAGAAAAATTTGATGGACCCAATTTTACTTAAAATTTTATTTTTTTCAAAATGTCGGGAAAAAATTACGAAAACCAAAAACTAGATTTTATCGAAATAACCAATTGAGCATGAAAACTAGACTATCGGTTTTTGTAAAATTATTTAACCCTCTAAAAATTTTGAGAAAAATAAGTTTTTTAGTGAAATTGGGTCCCGTCAGAACATTCTTCCAATCGATTTTTAGGTATTTTCCATGTTTCGTTGAGGATTGAATCAGTTCTAGAATTTATTTCAAAATTTTTGAAGTTTACTGTCATGAAAAAAATTATTTTTCAAAATTTTCTAGCGCACATTATTCATAGTTTTCCGATTTAGCAGCAAAATGTGTTTTCTAGTGAAACTCAGACCAATAATCCGTCTTTAGACGCCAATATGTTACATAATTTTAAAATTTGGACCATTTTATGTTACATTTTGAAGTTTAGACCCTAAAGTCTTACATTACCTAAACTTTGTTACCCCTCTAATGTAATTTACCCTAATTTTTCAAGTCCTTCCCGTGTTTCATTAAAGATGGAATCAATTGCAGAATTCATCTCAAAATTTGTCTGGCACACATCGTTACATGGTTTTTCGATTTGGCAGCAAAGTGTATTTTCCGATGAAACTCAAGTCAATAACTCGTCTTTAAACCCCTAAAACGTTACATAATTTTAAATTTTAGACCATTTTCTATTGCATTTTGAAGTTTGAATCTCAAAGTGTTATGTTATCTAAAGTTTAGATCACTCTAGTGTAATTTACCTCAAAATATGCAAAGGGTTAAAATATTTTACGAAAACAAATAACCGAATCCGTTAGTTCCATAAAATTTAGTTTTTGGTTTTTATAAGAAAATTTTCTATAAAATTTTCTAGACATTTTGACAAAATAAAATTTTAGTAAAATCGGCCAAATATTATTACACAAAAATTTTTACTACTAGGGCAAAAATTATTTTTTAAAATTTTTCTGACGTGCATTTTTACACAATTTTATGACGTACTTGCTGTTTGTATTTTTCAATAAAATTCAATTCAATAATCTGTCATCAAATCTCAAATTGTTACATAGTTTCAAACTTGAAATCACCTAAATCTCAAATTGGCTGGGAAATCGCATGAGAAGGCCAGAAATCCGGCTGGAACTCAGCCAGAAAAACAAAGCAGAGGCGCGAGGAAGCTTCTACCTGCAGGTTGAAGAAGCTCCAAAACGACGCAGGGTGCTGCGTTTTGGTGAAAACTACCTCCTACGTACCTGAACTTGGTAAAATTACATTTTGATCCCTAAATTTTATAATTTAATGCAATTTAGTCTTTTCAGCAAAGTTTTAATTGTTTTCAATTCAGTCCTGGCAGAATTGAATTTTAATAAATAGCATTTTGACCCCTAAAGTTTCTGCCGCATTTTAAATAGTCCCTCCACCTGTTTTTAATTTAAAATAATTACATTTTGGCCCCTAAAACTTTCTGCCACATTACATTTTCACCCTTGGAAAGTTTAAACTGTTTCAATTTCACCCCTCCTTCCCAAATTAAGTTCTAAAAATTATAATTTGACCCCAAAACTTGCTGTCAGACTTCAATTAAGCTTAGAAAACTTAGAAAAACTATTCAATTGAGTTCTTTTTTGTTTAAATTGAATTTATTTTTATTATTTGGACTAATTGGCTAATAAATTAAGTTTGATAATTATAATTATTGTTAATTATGATTAATAATTGATAAATTGAGTTTGATAATTAATTTTTAAAGTGTTTTTAAGTGATTTTTATATAAAATATGTGATTTAAGTTAAAGTTTTTGGTATTGAAATTTAATTAATTAAAAGAGATAAATATTTAATCATGCATTATAGAATATATGAATTATGTATATGACAATTTGAATATTTTTGCTATGTTATACATTATAGGTGCATCGAGTTCTAGAGGGGGATGAGGTAAAAAACCTAAGACCCAACCTAGCTCACAGCAGTAAGGTAAGTGTAAACTTATGACTTTTGGTTTGCGAAGTGTGATATTGTGAATTGACGAAATATATTGATATTGAACTGTTTGGACCGGTACTGAAGTTCGGTGACTTGATCTATATGAAAATTGTTAATATATGATTATTGAGCTGTTTGGACCGGTACTGAAGCCTAGTCAATTGATTTATTAGCTTTGAATATATAATTATTAAACTGTTTGGACCGGTACCGAAACCCGGTCACTTGGAATTTATTGAATATTGAAATATTGAGATTTTGGTCATTGAGTCGGTACTAAAATCCGACCAACTAACTTATTGAGATTTGCTTTTGGATATATATACTGTTTGGACCGGTATTGAAGCCCGATTATTGCATTATATGAAATGTAGCTGTAATGAATATTTGTTATGTCAATGCATTCTTACCGGACTTAAATATGGTCGTTATGATTATCATAATTAGTGTTTGCAAATATCACGAAAAAAACTTACGGGTTTCTATATGATTTGACGGATGGACTTTCGAATCAAATTACGTTACAGATTGATCTTCGGATCCCTATATGATACAGATGGATCTTCGAATCACTATATGTTACAAATGGATCTTCATATCACTATATGAATATGAAATGATCTATGAATCATTCAGGTCTATATGTTACTGGCCGATGGATCACAATGAAATTAAAAGGAATAACATGTCATTTATGACGTATAGGTATAGGGTTGGTTGTTACAGACAAAGTCATTCCGATGGTAAAAGAAGACAAAATGACAATGATGAGATCATGGGAAAAATTGCTCTGTTTTTGCATGAACAGGTGAAAATTTGAGGTTTTTTTTTAATAAATAAAATAAATTAATTTTTTATCCACAAGGTTAGTTTTGAAATTTATACAATTTGAGGTTATCTTATTAATTTAAAAACTTTCGTATTATATTTTTAGTGTCTATAATAAAATTGTGCTATTTCAGTAAATAGCCAAAACAGAGGAAAACCAAAATCCAAGACAAAAGATAATAATAATTCCATAAGGAATCAGCGAAATTAATGTAAAATTAATAGTTCTTAGCTGTCATAATTTCTGTCAAAGACATGCTATAATTAACTTAATTAAACCAATTTAACATAGTCAGTGTCGGCAAAATACCCAATTACATGGAAATTGGAACTATAAAATGAAATAACCCAATTTCCTACCTCTAAATATAAGAAAAATAAATATATAACAGACAATTAGTGGGACTTCAGTTCTATGGAGATTGCAAATTTTACTCAACAAATTTTAGTTCACAGAAATAAAGACATGCATGAGTGAAAATTTAATTTAATGTATTAATTACTCTAATCCTGAATATTTAATCGTGAATATTTATTTTAATGGGGAACAAAGTGGTAAAAATTTGAACATCACTTTTGTTTTTGAGAGAATAGAGGCAGGTATATTTGGAAAACAGATCAACAAAAATAACATATTTATCTATTCTTATCAACGGACTCAATTGGAGAAGGACCACATACATCAACACAAATAATTTCAAGAGGTGATTAACTAATTAAAGACGTGACAGAAAATGGACGCCTAGTACTTTTATTACAACATGATCTACAATATGAAAACTTATTGGACTCAACCAATGGTAAAGAAAAAGAATGAAGCACAGACTTTAAAATCTGAATATGGAATGACTGAAGCGACCATGCCATAACTTTATACTTAGGAGTAGAAATCATAGGGAAAAAACTCAATAGAGGCGCCCCATGCTCATTTCCTTCACACAAAAAATCATAGGAAAATAACTCAATGGAGGTTTGATTTTGATTTCAAAGTTTAGAAACAAAAATCAGGGTCTTCTTGATATCAGGAGCACATAAAACATTATGTAAAGAAAATTGAGCAAAGGAGTGAATACTCGAATTTTGAGACTGCAAACAGTCTAACTAAACTGGGGTCATCCGAAAACTGTCTCAGAAATATGTCTTCATTACACTAGAAATGTCCAAAAAAATGCGTTGATCAAGAATATGCGGTCGGAAAAGTCCAGAAAACTACAGAACAGCCAGAAAAATAGTTTAAACCACCTGGCGTCAAAATTTGTGCCGACACGCACCGCCGTCTGCTTCGCAACGCACCGGGCGCACTGCCTGCGCTGGAATTTCGATTTCAAGTCTATAAATAGACTCTTTTCGCCATTTGAAGGACAATTTTTGCTACTCTAAAAAAACACATGAAAATTCTCTCTAACGATCAATATTCTCTCAATAAATGTTCTAGTTTTAGTCATCCCTAAACTTTAGAGTATTCCTTCAAGATCAAGTCAAGCTTAAACTCTGCAGCGGTCGTCAATTAAGCTAGGTATGCTTCTAGCTTATTTCAATTATGATATTCCCATCTTTTTGGCACTAAATGTTCACCTTCTGCTATTTTGCTATTAAGTAACCACCTTATATTTTTGGCCCTTGTCAATCTTTTCAAGCTGTCGAAAGTCAAAAAATACACAACACACTCATGCATATTGTATCTCCCTTCTAAACCTTTCACGAGACCATGTCAATTATATTGACTTTGATTTCTCATAAAAATGAGAATATATAAGTATGTTTATAATTTCTTTTTATTCTATTTATAATTAAAAAATGTCTATTTTGAAAACATATTGAAAATATGGGGTAAATTTCTTGTAAACATCTTGTAAACCGATAATTTTTGGGCGAATGTGATGTTAAACTTACAATTTTTTATAATTATTTATGAGACTTTAATTATCTTGTAAATGAATTTTTATTAATAGATTCATATTTTAGAACACGTTATAAAATTGGCAACTATTGTAAACATCTTGTATAATGACAAATATTTTGGTGGATACTGGATGTGATGTTGTTTCCTCCCTAAATTGACAATTTTTGTTATAATTATTTATGATAATTTCTCAATTATACTACTTCAGAAGCATATGTAAATCTTAAATTTGTATTATTTGAATTTAATATATGCCAACATATTGACAAAAACATATTTTATTATAATATTACTGTTTCAAGGACAATTTTTTTTTTTTTAATATGGAAAAATCACATCTTAAACTTAAATTATTAAGTCTTATACCAGTGAAAAATAGCAACAAAGTAATAATAGTAATTTAAATATTATATAGTTATAATCACTTACAGTTTTAGATAGTATTTAGTTAAGAGTAAATAAGAAGTTCAAATTTTTTTTTTTTATTTAAAAAAATTCACAAGGGATAGAAAACTCAATTTCTAGAATACTAATATGAATTTTTAATTAATATATTAATTAAAATGGAAAGTATGAACAGGGTAAAGAAAAAAATTAGTTAATGGATGAAATTAAATTTATTGGTGGAACAAATTTAACAATGAGAATTAATATTAATATTTTTGACCAAAGTCATAACTAAAACTAAAACGGCTGAAGTAAATAAGAAATTCATCTTGCTGGCCTTAATTTTGTATAAACAAAATAAATTATGAAATTTTCTATTTTTGTTTTCTTTGTTTCCAAGTATTTATAATCCAAAACGAAGACAAATTGCTGTGCATTTGTTAAAATATATATAAAATTAATTAGAGGAAAAAAGTAGTATAGTAAAATTTTTGCATAATAGGAGAAAATGAATTAAATCCTAAAGTGAATTAAATCCTAAAGTGAGATCTTGAAGATGATAAGAGCGCATAAAAAGGTATTAATTAATTAATTCTTATGATTGATTATGGTGATGAGGCAGCGTGACTAAAACGTTGGCTAAACTTCTTCTTTTTAGAGAAAAAAGAAATTCAAACAATATCTATTTTTTTATTTAAAAAAAAAAGAGGTAAATTTTCATTTATATGTACATATAGAGAGATGCGAAGAAAGAGCACATGTTTTTGTAGAAGCATAGAACCATAAACTCAACTTGGAATAAATAAAGTTTGAAGGGTTATTAAAGGGTGTTTAATTGTTTTGAAATTTGTTAAATACCCTTTTTCCTTTTTCTGTCGGTTTTTTTTTTTTTTATCACACTGTTATTTCGTATATTCTTAAGGAAAATTATATGGAGCTGTCAGATTGTAAGTTATAGCACGTATTTTTTATAAAAATTAAATCAATATACTTCAATATAATTTATAATTCTTTTAAATTTCACCAAATGACCGGAAAATAACTGTTGTTACTATGGGAAGGTTTCCGGCTACCTTCATCAGAAAATTAAAAAACTGTATTTATCAATATTCATCAATATAATTTCAAATTATTTCATATTTCACCAAGCAGAAGGAAAATGATTGTCATCAATATTCCGGCGAAGGTAGTCAAAAACTGTTTAGCTGTAGCGACAATCATTTTTCCAGCCACTGGTAAAATTTAGAAAAATTCTAAATCATATTAATGAATATTGACAAATATTTATTTTTAATTTTCTGTTGAAAGTTGCCGAAAACCGCGCAGTTGTTGCAATGGTCATTTTCCCAACCACGTAAAAATTCTAAATTATATTAATGAATATTAACAATACTGATTTTTAATTTTCAGCGAAAGTCGCTAGAAACCACCCAAATGTGGTAGGAGTCATTTTTCCGGCCACCTAATGACATTTGGAAGAATGGTAAATTTTCAACTTATATTGAGTGTTAACAGATTATTTATTTTTTAATTTCTAATTAATTAATTAAATTAAATATATATTTAACAAAGAGGACTGGTTTTAAATTTATATATATATATATATATATATTTAAAGGTATTATTTAACTAAAAGTATCAGTTCACTAATATTAAACGTAATATATTATTTTATAAAATAAAAAAATCAAAATGTATTATTTTACTAGCTTTGATATCCTTATTCACTAATTCATCGCAATGTGATGAATATTTGATAATGCATTCATTTGATAATGCATTCATTTTAAATAATTCTGGATTTAGCTCATCAATTTCATTCTAGTATTTTACATTTTAGTTTCCGTAAGCCTTTATAAATTTAAAATATAAAAATTAGTCAATTTTTTTTTTCTAATTTAATATAATATTTTGAAGTGTTGATCAAATTATTTCAGTTTTTCTATATAAATTAATTGTTTTAACACTCATTAGACTAGTTAACTCATTTTATATTTTTATTCTTTGTTAATTTCATTAATTTGATTAAATAATATAATTTGAAGTTGTAAATAATTATATAGTAGTTTTTATTAAAATATAATTTGAATTTAATACTTATTAAAATAATATTTTTTATTAGAATATGAGTTAAATTTAATTAATTATTATAAATAGTTATTTAAAGACAATTTTACTTTTGATAATATAAATTTTATATGGCATTTTAGACAAAATTAATATTCTCATTCGTGATTTTATGTATGTTATTTTTTAACGTGAGTTGTACATGTTGACTCGTTTTATATTCTAATTGTTGATATTGTCGTTAATTTGATTAAATTATATATTGACAATAATAAAATTTATATATAAATAATAAATTATTGTTTGTGTATCATTAATTATGTCATGGATAAATGATCTAACTAAAAAATTAACAAACTTCAAGGACTAAAATGTACTTTTATTTTAAGGATCATCTTCTTCATCTTGATCCTTTGAATAAACCCTAGTAAATTTAGTGCAACTATGAACGCGTGCATTGATAGATGTAGTTTTCTTTTAGCGTGTGTTGCACATGTTAACTCATTTTATATTCTTGTTATTAATGTTATACTTAATTTGATTAACCAAGAATTGAACTAACTAATAGTTTATCTACGATTTCATTTTGGTTTGATTTTTATCAATTAAAATTTATATTTGTTAGTATTATTAGATAATAAATCTACTTTACTCTAATAATGTGTCTATTGATCTACTCTCCAATATCACTAATCAAGAATCTAATAACTTGACTCATATCTTTAAGTTCATCAAAGCCCAAAAGGCTCCATCAGGCATTCTCTATACAGTTTCCTCAATCTTACAAAAAAAAAAAAAAAAATAGCTCCATAGGTACGAGTTTCGGTGTAACACAAGAAATTAATGTTTTAATTTTAGATCGACGAACTGACCATAGTTCTAATCAAATTTATCTTAAAAACTCTGAAAAATATTAAAATCTAAATTTTATATTGATAATGTAACTCAAACTGTTCAATATAAGGTCAAAACAGTTAAAGAATTGTTTTGAATTCGGTTTGCAAGTTTAGACATATATATCATTGTTTTATTTTTATCCTTTCTAATTAAGCGATGCGGGATAAAATATTACATAATTTTATATTTTAAAATGAGATTATAATAATAATTAATATTATTAAATCAAAATAAAGGTAACATTAGTTTAATTAATGTCATAAATTTTGTTTATTTTCATTTTGGATGAAAAACTCCTCATCATCATAAAAATATACTAAATTATTTTCATTATAACTTATTATTGACTTGACTAATTTAAAAAAAAAAAAAATATAATCCATTATATCTCCTATGAACATTTATTTGTTTGGATCAAGCTTATTTTAAAAACCCAAAAAAATAATTAATACCAAAATATACCAAAATTTATATTGAACTACTTACTCAAATTGTTTAATATCAAAATTAAAAATATTTAATAATTTATCAGTTTTCAAATTTAGGTATATATATAGAATTCTTTCTTACTCTAACATTTTTAACTACTATATGTGGGATATAAAAATATTTTTTAATTTTATATATAATAATAATAATAATAATAATTATTATTATTATTATTATTATTGTTAGAAAAATATATTATTAATGATAATTTAAGAAGGATACTAATAACTCAATTTAATTATATTCTAATATAATTAATAAATCATACTAAATAAAAATATATTAAATATTAAATGAATCTAATTAAACAATCAGTTTCCACAGGTTTGTAGGGAATTCTATCATGTATAGACATAATAATTGCCCATAAAATAGTATATTTGAACAAAATTTAGTAAAAGATATGTAATTTATTTCTGTTATAATATATCAAGAACATGTAATATTATTTATTTAAGTACAATTTTTTTTATAATGACCGTGGGTCATTGATTTAATAAATAAATAAATAATTTAAAAGAATACGATTATTAATATAAAATTAAAAAAATTATTTATTCTTAATAGAATAAGATTAGGGAAATACACTTTGAAATTTTTATTCAAAATTAGTGAAATATTATACTTTTTGCGTTGCTTTTATTTTATTTATTTTTATTATTATTAATTTATTTTAATTAATTAACTAAAAATTAAAAATTGAATAAACTAATATATGTCTGTATCTGTAAATAAAATTTATCTATACTTGTCAAATTTTATCAGTATTTGTGATATAAATTAGAACATGTCAATATTATCAGTATATTTCAATAGAAATCAATATTTGTCAATACTTATCAGTATTTGTTAACATAATAAGTAATATAAATCATTACTCATCAGTATAAATTAGTATTTATCAATATAAATCAGTATCATCATTATTTATTAGTATTTGTCAATATAAATTCGTATTTGTCAATATTTATAATATGAATCAATAGTTATCAATACTGAATTATATTGAAAAATAGTGACAAAAATACTAACCGATATTGTTTTGGAAAAATTTTAAATTATATTAATAAATATTGACTTATATTAACAAATACTAATTTTTAATTTTCTGGAGAAGGTCGCCAGAAACTAGCTGATAGTGGCCATTTTTTCAGTCATCTAGTATAATTTAGAGGATTCCAAATTATATTGACAAATATTGATTTTATATTCAATTTTTAATTTTTGATTAAATAATTAAAATAAATTAATATTTTTTAACGAAGATGATTAGTCTTCAAATTTAAAAAAAAAAATATTTAGCCTTATTGGTCATTAAGTGATATTTCACCAAATATTAAACTTAATGTGCTTAAAATATTATTTATTTTTTAAGAAATTAAAATAATATTAATTATTCTAATTTATATTATTTGATTATAATCTATATAATATATAATAACAAAGTTTGGCCTAAATATAAAAACTATTTTTAAATTGATAATTTTAAATAAATTATGTATTTATTTGTGTTTACATTAAATTTTTCTTAATATTTTAATACTTTCATTATTCAATTTTTGATTTTTAATATTTTTAAAATATAAAATTGAATTAAGGAAATAAATATTCAAATTGTAGGTTAAATAATGAAAATGACATAAATAATAGTATTCTTATTGTCTGATTTATAATAAAAAAATTGTCTAATTTATATATTTATATATTATATAATAGTAAGGTTTTGATCAATTTTATAAACAAAATAAAATTTAATTTTTTTTTAAAAAATATGTTAAACTCTATAATTACAATAAATATACATAAATAAAATTATAATTTTATTGTAATTATAATTACAATAAAAATTTATATAAATAAAAATTTGATATTTATATTCTATTTGCTTTTACAAAATTAATAGTAAAATTTTTCTTTTTTCAACATTTAAATTTAAATAAATATAGAGATAGAGTTAGTATATATAACTGCTGTTAATCTTTTTACGGGTTAATTAATATTACGGTTCTTTTTTTTAAATTCTATGGTAATATACTAACTCTATTAGTCAAAAAGTATGAAAAAAAACTGAATAAGCATATTAGTCAAAAAAATTAATTAAAAAAAATTGTAATGTGTTCCTCAAGTTCAGATTTTTTTTTTCTCACATTCCTTCTCTAAATATTATTATTTTAAAAATTTTGTAGAAACAAAACATAATCAACATTATTGTATTATTTATCTTTCTAAATTGAATAATTAGGAAATAATTTATTAGCAAATAATTTCATAAAATTCTAATAAAAAATTGATTATAGAAAATGTTAGACTTCTTAATTTAAATATTTATAAGTAGTTTGTTGAAAAATAAATATTTATAGGTTTCAAAAAATATATATTATTACCATTTTTAAAATTTTTATGAAAGTGGTTAATTACATCCTAATTTCAAGAAAAAAAATATGCATAATATTATAATTCCTATATTATAATTTAGAATTGAATTATAGACATATCAAAATAATTAACGAATTCATATTAAAGAGCATTTATTAATTTATTTATTAATTTATTTTGATATGATGTCAATTTAATGATGTCAAAATTAATAATCATTATAATTAAAATAATTTTTTATTTATTTCAAAACATATTTCTAATTATTTACACGTATTATGTATATTTCAAAAAGGTAATTCTAATTATTTATTAATTATTCAATTCTAATTTTAATTATTTACACGTATTATATATATTTTAAAAAATAATAATTTTAATTATTTTTTAATTAGTTAATTCTATTTATATTAAAAGTATGGATTAATAACATTTTTAATTGAATATAATTTATAAATATATTAATTATTAAATTCATAACTAAAATATTATCAAATATTAAAATTTGAAATACATTAGGGAAAAATTTCCAATTTGAACACAATAATTATTTAAGAAAAAAAATAATTTTATTCTTAAATATACATGTATTATGCACATGAAGTTATCATCGATTCTATACGTTAAAAATAGATATTAATTATTAACCTGTTTTTTAAAAAAATAATTATTGAAAAAAACTCACACAAATAATTGTGTACACATTGAATGAGACTTTCATTTTAGTTAGAAATTGGCTTACAAAATAGAATTAAAAACATATTGTTTAAAAAAAAAGGAAATTGATGAGTGAATTTCTGTTTAAAAACAATTAATTGTAAAGTATAACATTTTTGTTCTATTTCTATTATTGTTGAATTATAATTGTAGCCATTGACTTCTTTTTATTTTAATTATAGCACTTTAATTTTATTTTTATTAATATTCAATTTTAATAATATTAGGGTATAAAATTACAATCTGTATATAAAAAAGTTCATGTAAACGCAAAAATATTTAGGTGTTATATATGTTTTTCTATTATAATTTTTTACTAATTGTTAATTATCTCTGATGATTTGTTTTTATTGTTTCTCAACAAACCTTCTTTTCTAGCAACACCATTTTTATTTGTTGGCCACATGAAAAGTTTAGGAATATATTTTGACGGGTTTGCTTCATTCTTTTACAGTTAAATTTAATAAGATCATATTCAAGATTTTACTTATATTAGTTTGATTTTGTAAAAATTTTCTAAATTTTTTTTATATTCTTAATTTTGTACAGGCATATAAAAAAAATCGTTTAGAAAACTTTTTTTGTTTTTATTTTTTCTTGTCAATAAGTAATTAAATTTTCTAATCAATTTTTAAATTTTTTTATAATTTATTCTCTATTCTATCAATTATAGATTTAATTTCAATATTGTATTGACGTGTTCATCATTAAATTGTATTTAAAATTATATTGGTAATTGTCGTCGTGAAATTACCAAAAGATATTTCTAATTTAAAATAGTTTATAGCATTTGTTTGTAATTCATTTATTTTCATCCATTTGACTTAATTTGTTCATTATTGTTAATTTTTTCACCTTATCTAGAAGATACTAAATTCTTATTTTTCAAAATAAGTTTCATATCTTATGTTTATTTAATATCTCAAATTAATTTATTATATAAGATTAGAGTGAAAAAAAAATTATTAAAGATTACTGGAACAAAAATTGATATTGAATTAGAACACCAAAATGAATATTACTGTTAATTTTTCGAAAGTATATACGAAAGCAAGGGAAGTAGTGGAGTTGGGAAGTAGTAGAGTTGATGTCATCAGAATTTTTCTTTTTTCTCAACTTTTTTCTCTTCTAAATTCAAATTTTGGGCTGCCATTAGTTTATTTAGCTAACGGTAGCCCTTCTAATAGTTATTTTACTTATTTTTTTAGAAAATATACCAGATCTGGCATTTTTTAGTAGATATGATTTTATAATTTGTGTTCATTGTTCTCCTTTTAATGAGAGTTTTTGTTTTCACTTTTTGAGATGAGTACGAGTTTTTCCTTTAAATTGGGGCTATAAAATTTGACTACGGTTCAGTTTAGGCAAGTTCCGTTTGTGAACGAGGTTTATAAAATCTGACCCTTGAATTAGACAATGATCATGATGTTCAAGGTCAATTTTTTTATCGTTAGTTCATATTTGGTTTATAGTTCACTAGAGTTTCAGTTAAATGCGTGTTTCAAATCTTTACTTCATGTCAAATTGAAATGATTTTTTTTTTAAAATGTCAAATTGTGAACCGTAACTATTCACAGTTATCCGCACATTTATGGTTCAATTAGGGTTACAATTGAAATTTTTTATAAACCATTAACTAAAGCACCACATTGATGGTTTGGTCCATTTTTCGGTGGATCAGTTCGAATTAGTATCTGGTTGATATATCCACAAATTTTATTTAAAAGTTAAAATAAATACTTCTATTTATATTAAAATCTAGATGGATTGATGTTGTGGTTTTTTGTGAATTTTTTGTTCTAATGAGAGGTGCGGATTGAATTATGAGTGTTTGAACAAGAGGGCATTTCTGAGGTTCGTAGTAGAAAACATACCTCTAATCCTCATATTATTAAGGGTAGATCGATATTGAAAAAAATTCAAGCTACCTAAATGGTAATTTGCAGATGCAATTTCTATTCTATTATTGACATCAATATATACTTACCGCGCAATGCGCGAGTATAATTCTAGTTATTAATATAGGAGGGTGGTTTTGATATTAAAAACACACGAATAACTTTAAAAACATAACATTAATAAAATTAATTAAATCGTCTTAAGAGAATTCCTGTGTTCCCTCTCATTCATTCTGTTATAGATAGACTATAAATAATTGCAAAATTTTGTTACTTTAGATTAGAATGCCGTGTCTTTCATTCAATTTCTAACTAATTAATTAATTAACCATATTCTCTCTAAAAAAAAAATTTAATCATATTCAATAAACCATAATGCTATCATTTATTCCAAAATCTTACTTTTTAAGTAAAAAAAAAAAAAAATCTTCTTATTTTACAGGTAGAATAGCATACCTAATTGGTTTCTTATTATACGGCTAGAAAACCTAATTAAAATTGAAAAAAATATTAAATTTATTTAATTAATTATTATAAATAATTACAAAATATAATTTTAAACTGAAAATATAAAATTTAAAATTTTAAATGGGCATTTTGACCTCTCATTCATAATTTTATATATGTTAATTAATGTTTATACATAAATACATAAATAAGATGGCACAGGATAAGTTATAAACAGGACAAAAAGTGTTTTCTCATATTTTGCCCACATTTGTAATGAGTATGAATAATTCTCATATACTTGGGGAAAGAAATGATCTAAAGAATTATATTATATTATATTATATTATATTATATTATATTATATTATATTATATTATATTATATTATATTATATTATATTATATTATATAAAAAAATAAATTTTGTTCAATTATTTTCAATGAAAAAAAAAATCTAAAATTAAATTTATAATTTATCAAAATATATTATTTATCCTAAATATATATTTTTTATCTCTACAATTTAATTTTGCATATAAGGATGAACTTTTTTCCTTTATTTTTTATATTGAATACAACATAAAATAAAAATTAAAAATATATATCTATTTTGATTTTTTATTATGCATTCTAAATAAAAAAACTATTTTTATTTATTTTTATGAAGTTAGAATAATATATAACTAAATTGATTTGATTTATGTTAAGCTAATTAAATATATTATATTAAATATCAATAAATATAATTTAAAGATAGAATGAAAGGTAATTTAATAGTGAAATGAGGGATAATATTGATTGTCCATTAATGCTGATGGAAAATGTACAAAAGGACCACAGACTATGACAATAAATTATATAAACCTAAGGATATATTTTTTAGAGGGATAATTATTATTGGGTCCCTGAGGTTTGGCCTAATAGACTCGAAAGTCTCTCTATTTCTAAAATTATATCAATTAGTCCATAACTTTTTAAAATGGACTCTCAGGTCCTTCCGTTTACTTTGACCATTAGTCAACGGTCAAAGTCAACGTTTTTTTTTTCAAAATGACAAAACTACCATTTGGTTTATTTGAATCGAACCATCCTAATTATTAAATCAAACCTGTGGATCCCACTTACTATAAAAATGAAAAATCAATCACACCAGGGTTCAAACTAAGAATCTCAAGCATAATAGCATGCATAATAACCAACTACACCAAACACCCTTAGTGTTTTAAGCTGACAACAATTCACCTTTTATGACTATAGCAATTATCTATTCTTTCAATTAAGATTTTATTAAATAATTACATATTTATTCTTTTATCATCCTAGACAAGTCTGAAGGTTAGAAGAAAAGTTTAACTTTTGGAAATTGTATCATCGGGTCCCTAACGTTTTTGGAAATTGTATCATCGAGTCCCTAACTTTTTTGGAAATTGTATCATCGGGTCCCTAACGTTTGGAATAATAGACTCTCAGGCCTTTCCGTCCAAAAACGGCGTTAATCAACGGAAAAAGTCAACGATTTTTTTCTCCAATAAATATTTCATTTCCTTAAGTTAGAAATATGAGTTTCTAATATTTGTTAATTTCTGCAAATAAAAAATATGAGTTTTCTAATTTTTGTTAATTTCTCCAAATAAACACTCAATTTTCTGTAAACTATTTTTAAATTTACCGGAAAAGTTAAACTTTTTCTTCTAACCTTCAGACTTGTCTAGGATGATAAAAAAATAAATATGGAATTATTTAATAAAATCTTAATTGAAAGAATAGATAATTGTTATAGTCATAAAAGGTGAATGGTTGTGTCTTACAGAATAAAATCTTATTACGTCAGTTTAATACACTAAAGGTGTCTTGGTGTAGTTAGTTATCATGCATGCTATCCTGCTAAAGGTCCCTAGTTTGAGCCTTAGTGTGGTTGTTTTTCATTTTTATAATAAGTGAGACCCACAAGTTTGATTTAATAATTAGGATGGTTCGATTCAAATAAATCATGATTCGATTCAAATAAACCAAAGGGTAGTTTTGTCATTTTGAAAAAAGAGTTGACTTTCACCGTTGACTAACGGTCAAAGTGGACGGAAGGACCTGAGAATCTATTATTAAAAAGTTAGGGACTAATTGATACAATTTTGAAAATAGAGGGACCTCCGAGTCTATTAGGCCAAAGCTCAGGGACCCAATAATAATTACCCCTATGACAATATACTTGAATCTTTCCGTACATCTTATACTATTAAAATCAAAATCATTTCGTACATTTTGTATCCCTTTTTTAAATTTTCCAAAACAAATGAAAATATCTCATCAAATTTCTTATAATCTAAAATTGAATTTGTCTATTTTTAAAAAAACTAATTATTAGTTTTTTTTTTATGTTTTAACCGTTATATTATTAAATTCTTCCGTCATAAATCACAAAAAAAAATAAAAAGTTAAACTTTTTTATTTATACCTATAAAATATGACAAAATTACCTTTTATTCTTTATTTAATTTTATTTAAAATATGAAACCTACTTGAAAGTAATTATACATAATAATTATTATTTTTCAAAATTAAAAATTATTTTGAATAATTTTGAAACTTCAACCGATCTCAAGAATGGAAGTGGAAAACCTTCACATTCTGACCTACTCTTACTGCTCCACCACCAGTCGACTACCTTTCCACCTTCGTTGTCATAACCATTTATCATCTCGCCCAACATTAATTAGCTTAAAAAAGGTTCCTTAATTTTTGAATCCTCTTTATTGTTTTTATTTTTCTATTCAACACAACTTCTCATCCGTTCATCGTTGCCACCCACCACTACTGACTACTTTCACTCATTCCGTTCTGAATTCTGAAAGCATGTGAGGGCATGAGGTATATTTTTAACTCACATCTCTTTTCTTTTCTAAACAATATGTTTTTTTATTAGAGAAAAATAAAAAAATCAAACTCAAATAATGAATATTATGTTGTCTTTTTGTTCCAATTTTTCTTTATCTTCACTACTTTTTCTTGCTAAGAACTAGACGATGAAAAGTGGGTACACAACAAGCATAAATTTGGTGAAAAAAAAGTGTATAACATAAAGACAAGCTACTCGATAAATTATAAAAGAGAAGAAAGGCATAACTGCTAACATCAATATTGATGACTTTGATTTTTTTTCTTAAACTGAGATATTCATTAATTGTAAATTATCATACTCTTCCAATATACATCAATTTGATTAGTTAATATTTATGTTTAGTTGTTGACGAAACAATTGAGGATAGTTGAATTTAATAATAGGAATGATGCATTCCACTTAGTAATAGCAATTTTTATTTGATATTAAGTAATAGCGATTTTTATTTGATTTTGATATTAATATTTAGTAATTAATACAAGAAATCTTCATAGCAGATCGGATTTTATTTTCTTTATTTATTTCCTGTCATTGGATGGTGATGGCTGGAAAAAAAGGGAAAAGGTGGTGGTATCGGCGTTGTTCTGACGAGAAAGATGGAAGACAATTATGAGAAAAGGAGCGTAGAATTTTGTTTTTAAATTTTTCTTAGTAAATTAATTTTATAGTAAAATTTAAAATTAAAATTAAATATACATAAAAATTTAAAAAGAATATGATAGTATACTAGTATAAATTTTAAGGGTTTAAATCAAATATAATAAGAGAGATATTTTAATATTTTTAAAACTATTTAATAATAACATAGATGAAGAATAAACGGAAGGATCCAAATATCAAATAATAAATAATTGTAATTAGTTTTCTAAATCGTTCTAAAATTGTGAGGACACATTTCGTAAATCTTTTATAAATTTTAGCGATACAAAAGTAATTATCCATTTGAAAAACGAACTTACGTACAAGCGGAACAGCGGAGGTTAATGTTTACGAGGCATTAGCTGAATCAACTTTTCTAAAAAAAAAGAATCAACGGTTATTCAAGGAAACAAGACAAATCAAGAAAAGCAATCTCAACCATTCGATTGCCAGTCACGTTAATCCTCTACGAACCACTCCAAAATCCTACGATGTAACTTAATTTGAAGCCGTTTCCCCAATCCTCATCTGTGGGAAGTTTTCACATCACAGAGGCTCCTGTACTAACATCATTTCATCCACCTGAGCAAAACTTCTCATCTAGGGTTTAATGGCAGTACCAAAACATTAAATTAAAGCTATTTAATTTCAGAAAACAATTGTTACTGTGAAAGACAATTATTCGAAATCATGTTCGCTCAGATGAACTCGTTGATTTTTGCTCCTAAATTATCATTGTCGCCGTCTTTTTCGAATTCTACTACTGTTCGTGTACCTGGTCGACATTCAGTAAACTTCCCGAGGAAGATGAATGATATTAATGGAGGAAGATTAGCATTGAGAATTAGAGCTTATGATTCTTCCAAGGATGATTCTTCGAATAAGTCGGGTGATTCCAAGCCTCCAAATGGCACTCTGGTAATTTTACTTTCTTTACCTCTTTTTAGTTCAATTCAGTCAATTACTGTTCTTTGCTTGTGTCACTATAAATATGTTTGAATTCTTGATTTTGAATCACTATCTCTCTGGAATTTGCAGTCAAATTCAAGGAGAGAAATTCTATTGGAGTATGTTAAAAATGTGCAGCCAGAATTCATGGAGCTATTTGTAAAGAGGGCTCCACAACAGGTTCTTGTCTTGAAAATAACGAATCTTGGTACATTTGATTTGCTATCATAGATTATTCCTATCTTAGTTTAAATGGGAATGTTCCTAGCAGATCTGAAACATTCTATGCTACCCTGATCTTTGTTTAATATTGGAAATGAAACATCTTTTTTTAAATAAATTGTTTAGGTAGTTGATGCCATGCGACAGACAGTTACAAATATGATTGGGACTCTACCCCCACAATTTTTCGCCGTAACAGTTACCACTGTAAGTTTGTTGGGTTTTTCTGGACTTGCTAATATGCAGAGAGAATAATGCTGCATTTTTCATTAACCACATTTACCTTGGTTATTGACTGTAGGTAGCTGAAAATCTTGCACAACTCATGTACAGTGTTATGATGACTGGTTATATGTTTAAGAATGCACAATACCGCTTGGAATTGCAACAAAGTCTGGAACAAGTTGCTCTTCCCGAGGCACAAGATAAAAAGGTAACTTCTTTGGAGGTATGGTTCTTGCATCACTATTATAATGATTGGTGTACGGTTGACAACTTCATCTTTATGTACATCTACTGATGCAATTATTGTTCATGGATAATTGGATATTTGGTTCATTTATCAGTGCTGAATTTAACGAGAATTTTAGTTGTGTTTTAAACTTTATTTTTGCAGTAGATAATTAGACGCTACAACTGTCACAGGATGTGCCAGATTATGCTCCTGGTTCGCAGAAGAATGTGTCTGGTGAAATAATCAGGTGGAATAATGTCTCTGGTCCTGAGAAAATAGATGCTAAAAAGTACATTGAGATACTTGAAGCAGAAATCGAGGAACTGAATCGTCAAGTGGGTAGAAAATCTGCTAATGGGCAGAATGAGTTGTTGGATTACCTCAAGTCTCTCGAGCCCCAAAATTTGCAGGTGTTGATGGTTATCACCTCTTTTTCTTTTTAGTATTTGGATCCATTGCGAAGTTTGTTATGGTGTTACCATATGTCCTGACTAGGTTGTAACATAATCATTGTTTGTTGTCATTTTGATTGCTATGCATAAGAGTACTTATTTGTTCTCCAAAGCATCAAACTTCAATAGTTTGAAATAGAATTCTACCGATCTACTCTAAGTCTAAATATATGGGACATGAATCTGCTATAATCTTTACTTCCCAATTATTTCAGTGCTTCTCATTTTCTTTTTGCCAAGTTGAATGAATTGACACTTGGCATTATTTGCTCATTCTGACTTCAAATTTCATGTTTATGAATTTTTAGGAGCTGTCAAGTAGTGCTGGAGAGGATGTTATTCTCGCAATGAATACCTTTATTAAGAGACTTTTATCTGTGGCAGATCCGGAACAAATGAAGGTTTGCTTTTTTATCGAACCAAAGCTGTTTATTGGATTGTTTGCTGTTATGAAATTTGACTGTAATATATTTCACCAGTAGCTGAATTGATTGGACAATTTCAACTCAGCTAAAGTATATGACCTTTTCAAATGCTTTCTGTTCCAAATAGTGCTTTAGTTTTATTTTTAATTTTATTCACGTTATTATGAGCATGATGTGAATTCAGAAAAGACAGTATATCAAAAGAACATATCGAAACAAAAACTTACATAGAGTCATTACATCAGCTAAGGTTTGTGCAAATTAGACAGCACACTGCAGTCAAAGAAATAAGTCATATTTTGCTTAGATTTAAATAAGTATATGTTTTGTTCCTAACCTCAGTTGGATTTACAAGTCTTCCTAATTTAGATAAATGAACTTCTTTTGGTTTTGTTAACCTTTAAAATAGTCTTGTTTTTGAACTTGAACTCTATTGAAACGAATTTCAGTTTCGATTTCTCAAACTTAATTTCTGGCTGCAGACAAGCATAATGGAGACTAGTGCAGGAGAACTTGCCAAACTGCTTTATTGGCTAATGGTGGTTGGATACAGCATTCGCAACATTGAAGTTCGTTTTGATATGGAAAGAGTGCTTGGGACTCCTTCAAAGCCTGCGGAGTTACCTCCTGGAGAAAATATTCAATAACTTCTACACGATCATACATGTCATAACAATGGTAGAACTCAATAATCTAGTACTGGATTTTTTTTACGTGATGGAGCTGGTGCACATTTTTGTTCCATCCATGAAAGCAGCAAAAGGCTAATTGCAGATAAACTACAAGGAAAGTACGTTACTCTGGATCTCACTCCTTCAAAAGTGTTGATTACTTATAGAGAATTATTGTCTGTAGAATAGCATTTTCTGACATTTGAATTTGGTCGGATTCTTGATATATTCCATGTAAAATTTGCCACCACTGAAAAGATTAAAGTTTGGGAAATTTCAAAAGTTTTTCCTTTGTTTTGGTTTGGCATGGAGAATGGATCTGTTGTAGAACTTGTAATCCAAAAGTGCACTTTCTTAATCCCAGGCAGAACTGAAGCCATAACAGACCCAAATGACAATGTCCTCTTGGTTGGCTGGACCTCCAAAAAATTGATGATGTGAGGCCTTAAACATGTAATGTTACCCATCTCTAGTCCATGGGGGGAGGCGAGAAAGAACGTTAGCCCCGCTAGTTCCCTTCAGGAACATATGAGAAGTATTTTCATTTTTAACTTGCACTGACGAAAACCCTATCTGCACCTGGAAACATGGAATGTAGAATCTTTTTTCTTATTTAAATTTTTAGTCTTTCCCAAAAAGAAACAACAGATTTTCTTCAATTAAAGTTGAAATTTGTATATATTTTAGGCTCTGAACCTGCCTCACCTGTCACCAGGGTTTTAGTTCTAAGTCCTTTTGGCTTTGAGAATGGGATGACCATAATCTGACAGATGAACAATGTATGCAGCTGTAACGGATAACCCTTTCGTAGCACTTGCACATTGTGAATGCACGACCATTATGAAAGACAATGTCAGCTCTTTGATATTTATATATATTATTGTTGTTGTTGTTCCTTGTATTCTTGTGAAAAATTGGTGGCTTATGGATTCGTCAACTTACCTTGTCACAGCTTGGTGGTGTAGACGAGAAAAAGAAATTTCATTGTGTAGTGCTGTTACTCTCTTATTTTTGGCACTTTAATTTCCTTTGAAGTAGCTGTTAGTCTTAAAATTTGGTGTCTGCCTTGTGTTGAACGCTGGATATTCCCAGTCATTAACAAAGACAAACATATAATTTAGCGTAGAGATTATACCGAAAAGTGTCTTGTCCTATCCTACCCTTTGTTATTAACGTAGTGCTCCAATGTACGTGCTTTTAGATTTTAAATAGCACTTGTGAATGCATATTAGGCTCCATATACAAAAAAAAAAAAAAAAAAAAAAAAAAAGATGGAGATTGAAATCTTTTGTAGAGAGAGTGTCAAACCATCTCTCCCGACACCGAGTCACTTGCGAACTTATAAGCTTTCTCTTCTAGACCAGCTTATGCCTTCTGCACATGTTCCCATCATCTTTTTCTATAAGCCAATTGACCAACCTGATATTCCTGCTAGATTAGAAGAGCTAAAACAGTCTCTATCGAAAGCCTTAACTTCCTTTTACCCATTTGCTGGAAAAATCAAGGATGATCTTTACATAAACTGTAATGATGATGGTGTTCCTTATACTGAGGCCAAGGTTAGTAGTAGTCTCTCCGACATTCTTGGATGTCCTGATAGTGAAACAATTCTCAAGTTTCTTCCTGATGATTCCTACTTGTTGGAAACATGTAATGCAGGAGCTGGAATTCCTGTGGCAATGATTCAAGTTAATGTTTTTAAGTGCGGTGGGATTGCTATTGGGACTAAAACTTCACATAAGATCATCGATGGTCCTACATCGACGGCCTTTCTCAAAGCATGGGCAGTTACTTCTCGTGGATCAAGCGAGGTAGTTCTGCAGCCTGGTTTCAGTGCACCTTTTCTGTTCCCTCAAAACCGTTCACTGCCGAAAGATTCATTATTGGCTGTATGGCCTTTATTGATAAAATTCGGTAAAAGTGTTATGAGAAGATTTGTATTTGATTCTTCTGCTGTAGCCACTCTTAAGGCTAGAGCTTCTAGCTCTTCCGTGCAGCATCCAACTAGAGTAGAGGCTGTTTCTGCCTTCATTTGGCAATGCACAATGGTTGCTTCTGAAAAAAGACACGGTACTAAACGACCATCTGTTTTATCCCATTCGGTGAACTTCAGAGGTAAACTGCCAACCCAATTGCCAGAATGTTCTGTTGGGAACCTTTTCTGGACATCGATTGCAAAACACAACGGGGAAGAAGAGAGGGAATTGCATGTTTTATTGAGTGTTATCAGGGAATCCATTCTGAAAATTGACGGTGGTTTTGTTCAAAAATTAAGTGGTGAAGATGGATTTTATAAGGTATGTGACTGTTTACGAGAACTCAAAGAAGTGTATTCTAATGCAGGAGCTGATTATTTAACATTTAGCAGTTTATGCAAAGTTGGAATTTATGATACTGATTTTGGATGGGGAAAACCAATTTGGGTGAGCCCAGTTAGAATGGTTGGACCAGTGTTTCAAAATCTAGTGTTTTTGAATGAAACCAGGAATGGTGATGGAATTGAAGCATGGTTGATCTTAGATGAACAAGATATGGGAATTTTAGAACATGACACTCAAATCCTTACACTTTCTTCCATGGACCCAAGTCCCCTTTAATTATGATCTAAGTTCTTTATGTGCAAGCCGCTGTGAGCCGGTCTTTGGAGATCACATCGATCAAGTTTTATGGGAACTAGAGACGTTTTTACAATGGACGTTTGGGCATTTGACTGTATGGACGTGTATGCATCCTCCAAATCAAAAATAATTTGCATACAATTTTTTTTTTTTTTTAAATTACTACCCAAACATTATGGATGGGAGTCACTTTGGGCAATTTGCATACAAGTTTAATTAATATAATAATTGCTGCTAAATTCATTTTTTTTCTCTTCAATTTCTGTGAAAAGTGGCTATACTTTTGATGAAGAAATAAGAGCGTAATAATTTGACACTGAGTGACTGGTTTTTGTTTTGAAAAAAAAAAAAAAAACCAAAATCGAATAAGCATATTCGTTTTGATCCTTGTAGCCATGCTCTACAATCACCTTTCATTTCCAAATAAATAAATAAAACAAAAATTATCTGACATCCGCTCTTCCATATATCAATCCTTATTAAATTACAATATAGGATCTAAATTTTAACGACTTGAGTTTCATTAGTACATATGCAGCTAGTTTGTCAGAAAATTATGAAATAATGCACAATTTTGAAAAATAATTTTTGTCCGGCAGTGTATTTAAAAAGATTTTAAAATGAATTTTGCATCTGATTTCGTCTTTAACGAAACTTGCAAATGATCTAAAAAATCGATTGAAAGAAAAATCTAACGGGACATGAGCTCCGTCAGAACTTTATTTGAATCGATTTCTCGGATTTTTCCTAAACTCCGTAGAACACGGAATCAATTGCCAAATTCATTTAAAAATTTATTGTTGGGAAAAAATTATTTTTCAGAATTTATCCGACACATAATGTTATATAATTTTTTGATATGACATCAATGTGTGTTTTGCAGTAAATTGTAACATGATATTTTTAGGTTAGATTGAGTATATATGGTTTAGGTTTAGAATACTTACGTGAAAAAGTTAACTTTTTTTATTTAGGACTAATTATCCTTAAAATATTAATTTTTGCTGATATAAAATGTTTACAGAACATTAATTTAATGGAGTTTGAAAAGCTATTTCACCTGAACGAAATAGTTTGAAGCATTTGAAAATTTTCCGTGAATCACAGCTAAGATGTCAAACACACCGTTGGTGATTTGAGGAACCCATTTAGACAAAAACTAGTTCTATCCCTTTTTTAAAATAAAATAGATAATAATTGACGACTCCAAAATAGGCTTATTCATATGAATTTCTACAGCCACGGATTATTCTCAAAATCAAATCAGTATATTTATAGTACCATTAACCCCCATTTTTAAATTCAAGATTGGCTAGCTTACTATCAATATGCATAAAGAAGCCAATTTTGTTACTCATAATCATCTCAAATTTCTTATATTTGCAGAGTAATATGCAGCATATCATGGATATGGAGGTTGAAATTACATGCAAAGCTATTTTTTTACCCTCTTCACCAACACCATCCCACCTCAGAACTTACAAAATCTCTTTACTTGATCAATTTCTACCATCCGTATATATTCCCACCCAGGGCCGGCAAATGCCTGAGCTATTGTACAGGCCTCACAAAAATATCCAAATTTTTTGACTTTCTTTTTCTTATAAGACTCCAAACTTAACAGAGGCCATCTTTCCACCATCCTTTTCTGTCCAAATTCCCAGGAAACAAACACAATAAATATCCAAAGATCACTTCTGTTAAAGCAGTCTTTTAATCTATATGATTTTGAATCACTCACCAAATTAAATTCGATTGCATTTGGAGTGGATTCAATTTCTCCTGGATCAACGATTGCTTTAACAGAAGTGATCTTTGGATATTTACTGTTGTGATAACATATATGAAAAGCACAAACTCAACAATCTTACATAAAACGAAGCTCAAGCTTCTCATTCTCAGCAACAACGATGCCATTGCCAGACTCAAAATTGTCTGTAAAAAATATTGATCTCGTCATTTTCACAGTTCTAAAAAGAATATTAGCATATAAAACTTCTCAGCTCGAAATCCTTAAAATCAAATTAGAGGCAAGAGCAATCGGAATTGAAGAAACAAAAATAAAAACAAATTAAAAAGAAAGAGAAATAAAGTAAACTAACCTTGTCAGAAGAAGAGAGTTCCAATCCGATACAAAATCACCGAATTAGGGTTGCAGAGAAAATATAAGAGGGACAGGCGTGAAGCCAGAAATTCAAATTTATGGGTGATATTCTATTGAATTTTATATAAAAATTTTGAAGTTCAAAAAATAATAAATAGTCAACAAAATATACAGTTAATATTGGAACAGCAGCACCAAAGTTCAATAACGGAGGCGTACAGGAACAAAGATGAAGAACTGAGAATGAAGGAAGAAGCAGGAAGAACAGTTTATAAGATAGAGGAGAAGAAGTAAAACGCTGCGTTGAGAATAAAAGAAACGGTGAGTTAGTAATATGCTTGTGAATGGATAATTACAGAAAACGGTGGCGTTTTAACTGGAGCGTGGAGAGCACTTCTTCACTCGTCTTCTGCATATTCATTTCCTTTCAATTACAGTTAATATCTATAACATTTCCCAATTCAATGACTATAAATAAGAATGTTTTTATGGCATGAAAACGTTGCCAAGGAGATTCGTTGTCAATCTCATTAAAAATATCATTCTTTATACATGTAATCAAGCAATCATCCATCCATTAACGCAACTCACTTTTCGCAATTTTCATACGCAGAAAATGCTATTTCAACGTATACCGTTGCAACAGATAATCAAGAATTTGATTACAAGATTAGGAGAACAAAATTATACAATCCAATTTAGACTGTATTTCTTAACCGTAGGTTACACATCTAGCTTGCGTCATACTTCTTCAAATGACGTCTCATTTCTAAAAGAGACTAGATCTATAATATTGAAAATAAAGGGACCAATTTGTAACTTAATTATTTAATTGCAATTAATGAAACCCCTTTAAATAAATTTTAATCGATAAATTTCAATAATATTAATAAAATCAGAAACTTTGATCGCTACCGCTCCAAGCTGAGACATTGACATGCGGCAGACTTTTGGAAAGCTGACATCATGATGAATCCAATGCTACCAACCATGCCTCAACCGATTGCTTGAGAAGCTAGCACTCGTTGATCAAAGTTTCGGTAGTGTTTTGACTCCCTATCTTAAAATTTTTTAACTGTATTTTTTTAACACTTTTTGGTGATCAAATGTTGAAAATAAATACATATTATGAATTCTCACATCGAGAGTTTCGATTTGGTATAGTCATTTGCCCGTTTGTCACCGAAAATGAAAGTTAGGTTTTGATTTGGACAATTTCAATTTTAGATAAATTTTAATTTGGTACTTTAACTTTTTTTTTTGACAAAAGGACTAAAATATCAAATTGTCACAAAATAAAAGAATTAAAAAATATAACATTAAAAACATATTTAATTAATCAAAAAAGTGGACCAAATTATGATTAACTCTAATAAGAAATACATATATAAAAATATTAAGTAAAAGATGATATTGATTGGCAAAAAACAAGTTTTTTAGATTTTATGACATTTGGCACTTTCTGTGTCATTTTAGAAACTAACTACATCTCAAACATGTAGAAAAAATTGAATAAGCAAATTGTAATGGTGTAATATACAACACTATCATGTTTCATTGATATAAAAATATCACACAAACTTGAAAATATAATTTTTATAAAAAAAAATTAACGATTCATTTTATATTTTCAATTGTAAACAAAAACAAATAGCACACAAATACCTAAAAATTAATATAGAATAGTAAATCTATAAAAATTATGAACCACACTCAAAATCAACAAAATATATTTAAGAAATAAAATATTTAAAATCTATTAACAAAATAGATTTAAGAGATAAATATGAAATTTAATCCAAATAAATAGAAATTTGAAATTTATTTGAGGGAAATAATACACTAAATAAAGATGAAAAATATTAAAGAATGATAAAGAAGCTATCCTCGATAAAAGAAGATCTGCGGTGACTCAAACAATTAAATATGATGAAAATTAAAAGGAAAAAAATATGTTATTGAGTAACATATTAATTGGTTGATGAAATTTTTGAGATTTAATGAATTTTCTTTCGCATTCGTTTTCTTTATTTTGTTTGGTTTTTTGTTTTATTCCAAATTTTATTTTTAAATTATATATATCTTATAAATTTTATTTAAAAATTTTTATATGCTTTTATGTGATTGAACAATGAATTTAGACATTAAAAATTCTAACAAACGCGCCAAGAAAAGTAATAATAATTAAATACTTGCTTGAGGAGTTAACTTTTATTGACTTTTGACTGTGGGTAGTCTTAAGAACTTGAATAATTATGTATGATTTTATTGCTCGATTTGGATGAACACACATGTGCTTGAGGATTTGATTGTCGGTAGGCTTAAGATGTTTGATTTTATTTGTCGCTTCTTTGGATGAACACACAAAAAAGTTTTTTTTTTAAAAATCAAATAGCACAAAATCAAATTAATATAATTATATTTATAGCCCCGTTGTCAAGTAATTATTTTTTCCCATTTCTTGTAATTCAATTACTTGTATCCATATATAGAATCCAATCTAATTGCTATTAACCACCTCAAAATTTTTACTTTGCAGACTAATTTACAGAAAATTATGAATATGGAGGTTCAAATTACGTTAAAAAGCAACATTTTACCCTTTTCACCAACGCCAACCCACCTTAAAACTTATAAAATCTCACTCCTCGATCAATCTATTGCAACTGGTTATTTTCCTGCCCTTATTTTCTTTCCGAATTCCCAAGAAACAAACACAAATACCAAAAGGTCACTTCTGTTAAAGCAATTGTTGTCTGAAAGTTTGTCGCAATTTTATCCACTTGCTGGAAAGATTAAAGACAATCTTTCTGTTGATTGTAATGATGAAGGTGTGTGTTATATAGAAGTTAATTATAACATGCCTTTATTGAATTATCTCAACCAATCTGATTTTCCATCACTCCACAAATTGAGTCCGAATGAAGTTACTATTGCATTTACAATGTATCTAGTTCATGCTGGATCGCCAGTTGCTTCGATTCAAGAAACCACCTTTGCTTGTGGTGGTTTTGCTATTGGTGTGTATGTTTCTCACATGGTTTGCAACTGATGGTTTGATTAATTTACTTAATAGTTTGTGGTATTGTTCATTATTTTGCCATATAATTTGATATTTTTGATGGGTTTGTTTGTCTATGTGAATCAATAGATGGGAGATATTAATTTGACATATTTATTGGATATTTTTGGTAAGATAAACTAAGTCAATGATGAAGAGATTGTTACATTATTCTTGGAAGACATTTTTAAAGATCTTGATTGATTTGAAGAGCAAGATATCAAGGGATTTTATTTTATTTGTTTGATTGTAAATATATTTTCCTTGATTTTCTTTGAAATATTCCTCTCTTTTCTTCTATAAAAGGGAAAGAGTATGTAGCATAGAAAAAATAAGAAAAAAATAAAGAAGTTTTCTACAATACTCTTTTCTTTAGTTTTGTAAGTTTGGAAATAGCCATGTGTGGCTAAGCTCATTTTATTCCAACTTAAGGTTTAATCAAGTGCTAGTTCTACGCAAGTGTTGTGAGAATTGTTT
>CANUEY010289153.1:0-29276 GCA_948099555.1 Croton setiger
TTCTAATTTTTGAAAAATAAAATACATCAACAAACATAAAAATATTTTTGCAACTAGAAGGGTATTTCAAGAATTCAATTAATCATGAAAAAGGACTAAAAATATTAAGGAAAATATTTTCGGAAAAGAGGAAAGAGCGAACCGAAAAGGAATTAGGCCGATTTCTAATTCGAAGCTCCTTATCATCCTCGAATGATTTTGGGGTGCAAAAATCGAACGTCAACAACATGTTTTATAACGTAAGGTATAAGAGAGGACGCTACAACGGCAGCACAGACTGTATTTTGATGAAATTTACCTCCTGAGTACTTGAATTTGGTAAAATTACATTTTGACCCCTAAAATTTATAATTTAATGCAATTTAGTCCTTCCAGCAAAGTTTTAATTGTTTTCAATTTAGTCTTGTCAGATTTAATTTCTGATAAATTATATTTTGACCCCTGAAATTCTGGCGCATTTTTAATTAGGTCATTTCACCTGAATTGAATTTAGAAAAATTATTTTTTAGCCCCTAAACTTACTGCCGCATTTTAATTATGCCCCTAGAAAGTTTGAAATGTTTGCAATTGAGTCCCTTCGTCCAAATTAATTTCTAAAAAAATTATATTTTAACTTTAGAACTTGCTGCCAGACTTTAATTAAGCTTAGAAAACTTTCAAAAACTATTCAATTGAGTCTTTTTTGGTTTAAATTGAATTTATTTTTATTGTTTGAACTAATTGGCTAATAAATTAAGTTTAATAATTATAGTTATTGTTAAATATGATTAATATTTGATAAATTAAGTTTGATAAATAATTTTAATAGTATTTTAAGTGTTTTTAATATAGAAAATATGTGCTTTAAGTTAAAATTCAAAGGAAATAATATTGTTTGGAAATGAAATTAAATTAATTAAAAGAAATAAATGTTTAATCATGCATCATAGCATATGTGAATTGTATATATGATTATTTGGATATTTGTTATGCTTTATAATATAGGAGCATCGGGGCAGGGTAAACAACCCGAGACCGACCTAGCTCATAGCATTGAGGTAAATATCAACTTATTGATTTTTGTTTGTGAATTGTGATTTTGCGAAATGATAAATATTATTGATATTGAATTGTTTAGACTGGTACTGAAGCCCGGTTACTTGATTTATGTGATATTGATAATATATGTCTATTGAACTGTTTGGACCGGTATGAAAACCCGGTCAATTGACTTATTTGCTTTGAATATATGATTATTGAACTGTTTGGACCGGTACTGAAACTCGGTCATTTGGATTTATTGAATATTGAATATTGTGATTTTGGTCATTGAGTTGGTACTGAAATTCGACCAATTGACTTATTGAGATTTGCTATTTGATATATATACTATTTGGACCAGTATTGAAGCCCGGTCATTGAATTATATGAAATATTGTAATAAATTTTCATATGTCATGTTAATTAAGGTCGTTGTGATCGTCATGACCAGTATTTGCAAATTTCACAAAAGAAACCTACGGGTTTCTATATAAATTGACGGATGGACCTTCGAGTCAACATATTGCTATGGATGACCTTCGGGTCAACATATTGCTATGGATGGACCTACGGGTCATATTATGAACTGACATATGATTAGTGCCCTTGATCAACCTATAAAAAATTCAGGTCTAGTGTTACTGGCCAGCTATTGTCACATGCTCTGTGAAATTTTCGGCGCAGTACTTGACTTGATGGACCATAACGAAATTAAATGGAATTACATGTCATTTGCATCAATGTATTGTTATATTTTGATAATTAAAATAAGAATATGACTTAATGGAGCTTAACGGTGGTTATGATAAAATGTTTTATGTTTTGTTTTAATTGTTTTAGTTTATACTTGCTAAGTATGCGACCTATCAAAATCGCAATTTATGTTTTCAGGTCTACAGCTTGAGTGAAGTTTAGCACTTCACCAGCATATGCACTGGTCGGTTCAGGTAAGCTTAGACCTCTCTCCCTCATACTGCATCATATGTATAGTGACGTATAAATTTTGGTTTATATTATGTTTTGTAATATATAATCATAAGTTTTAGCATGTAAATCATAAATGGTATAATTATTATGTCTTTTAGATAAATAGTTTTTGTAAAACCATTGATATATGTAAATTATGGTTATAAACTATCATGTTTGGTATCGGTTTATTGACGTTGGTTATTCTTATGTTAAATGCTTAATAATGTTAAAATGTTTGATAAAAAAAATGACATGTTTTATGACATATAAGTATAAGTTTGATTGTTACAATAGTACTCAACTGTTGATATAATCCTTTTGCTCTTGAAATCTAAAACCACAATCCTATGTAAGGCTATCAATGTTTCACCATGAATGACTTTTACAATCCTTCAACTTACTTTTATCCATCCTTCAAGTAAGTATAAAATCTATTTGACAGTTGATTTGCGCACTTTTCAAAGTGATCAAGTGTGTCTTCCTCTTTTCAAAACAAGTGTTCGCCAATACTAGATCATAAGCAACGACAAATTCCAAAATGCTCTTTCCCTCCTCATTCCTGGTTCCAAACCCATATCCTCATGAACTCTTTCATACCTATTATTGTCTTTACCAACATGCCCATTTAGGTCTCCCTCAATGAAAATTTGTTGATCATCAGGAATTTCTTGCATCAACACATCCATATCGTCCTAAAACTTATCCTTGACCGCTCCATTCAGACCTACTTAAGGAGCATATGCACTTATAATTGCTCAATATCAAGGTCAAAGCTGTCAAATAGATGCCTTGGAATCAATTTGTAAGTTTAGACATATAATAATACATAATTATTTTGAGGTCTCTAAAATTTCTTTAAATCTGAGATTGAGTTCTTTTATTTTGAAAAACCTATTAATAAGTCTTGAATTTTCATTTTATTTAATCTTGGATCCTTCCGTCTAATTTCTATCAATTTCACCGTTAAATACAATTAAAAAGACTATAATACCCTTTGTATTATATTTATTTCAAGTTATTATAAAAAACCATATTCCTCTTCATATTCGTATTTCGTATTTTTGAAGCCTTCAAGAAACATATAGCTAGAAACCTTCAAGAACCACCATTTCATCTCTACAATGGAGAAAATTCAAAAAAAAAAAAAAATTAACGAATGCAATCCAATTCTCACTGGGAAAGTCAAATCGAGAAACTCAACTAAAATTCACAAACTCGATATTAAAATTAAACAATAAACAGAGCCTTATGAAACTCAATATTACCAAACAAATTATATCATTTATACTTTGTATCCCAAAATCCTGCAAGTGAGTAATAAAACTCAGAAACTTTTGATATATCAATTTCCAAATACAAACACAATTGCTCGTAAAGCAACAAAATCAATGCAAGATAAAATAAAATAAACAAAGAATAAATTCAAGATTAAGCATAAGAATCAAAGCAAATGAAGCAAACCCAATAATTCAAAATGCAATGAAACGATAAATAAAATTATTTGATTACCCTGCAAGCAATCACAGTTTTCAGCCTTTTCCTGACAACAAGCACATAATCGATCAAATTAGCTCCTTCAGTGTAATCACCTTTAGCCCTGTTATTCTTTGCTCCAGATTGCCCAAAAACAAAATTATCAGGTCAAAAAATCTACCCAAACGGATCATATCTAACAGAATCCGTAGTTCCAAGCTTCAGATCCATAAGAATAGCATAAGGCACATATCTATAACCCTAGCCTCGTTGTAATAGACATTGAGGAGTTGACCTGTGGTGATAGTTTGTCAGTTTGAGGTTTGGAGTAACAGCAATGCGGCTTAATGTTTCTATCGCGACTCTCTCTCTCTCTTTGTTTAGCTGGAAAAGGAAGAAAAAGAAGAAGAGGCGGTGGCAACGGTATGAAGGTTTCGGCGGTGACTAAGTCATATTTTAGTGTTGAAAAGGGTAAATAAGTCATATTTTAAAATTACAAATAAAAAAAAATACTTTTTTAATTGAATAAAAACTGAATAAAATGACTTAATAATATAATTTCTAAAATATAATTGCTAAAATATGAAGAATCTATTAATAATTTTTAATAAAAGAATCTAATAGCAAATTTAAAAAAATCTTAGACAACCATCTTATACTAAAATGGAAACTTTAAATAATAATAATCAATTAAAATTCTGAGTTATTAATTAAAACTTTTATTAATTAAAAGTACCCGATAAATTTTTATTGGTTTTTTTTTTTTTTTAAAAACCAAACAGATAGCTGGCATTAAAGGATAAAAGTAGAGTAGGAAACAGACCTACTCCAAGTACACAGGCTAGCATGGAAGCTCCATGGCCAGGAACAAACCTCCTCTACAACAACAAAAACAAAAAAAAAAATGACAAACAACAAATAACTAAACACAAACGCCCTACAAGCACCACCCATCGATGCCCTCATATACACAACCATAGACAACCGCCGACGCCTAGCATCCATCACCAATTGGACTACCAAACCATACCTGCTGCATCAACCCCGCAAACCAGAACCTGTCAACACCAAATTCGACATGCAAACCAAACGTCGCCGAGAACAAAGCCCCCATGGGAAAAAATATAACTTGCGTGAACCAAACTTGTTGACCAGCCCACCAAACGCTACAACACCACACCCAACCTCGAGTCCAGCAAACCCCCACAGCCGAACAAAAACAACAATAACCTAACAAAGGAAAACCAACCAGTATACATAGTGGAAAGCGAAAAAAAATAGAACAGAGAAACAGCAATCATTATGTACAAAACCACCACCGCTGCACCTTCATGGCAGCCCCCACCCAACACCAACTGAACCTACTCTTGAGCCCCACCACCACCAGGAGCCTCCAAATCCATCGCTGACACCTGGGAAGAAGATGAACCATTCATAGCCGGTGCCACCACCACTGAATGAAGCTTCTTAGACCTTTTTTTAGCATCCCCCGCTAATACCACACCATCAGATTCATGCAGACATGCCTCCTCAACCGACCCCGCAACCATAACCGTTCGAATCACCAACCCCAGTGGCAAGTTATGATCTGGAGACATATTTCCAGCAGAGACAAACGAAATGGGATCGCGAGGACCAACCAAGCCCTCAAAAAATAGAGTAAGGTGCCAAGAACTCTCATGCATAAACCGCCGAGGAATAGCACGAATACGATCATCCCAGCGGAATACAAGATCTTCCTTAGCCACTTGCAAACGCAACTCGCAAAAAGAATCTGAGTGGCCCAGCATACCACAAAAGTAACAGAAAACAGGCAAACGCTCATAACGGAAGGAACAGAAACTCGTAGCACCCATTCCAGTAACAATCCGCTTACGACGACGGAGTATATTAACATCCACCTACACCCTCAGCCGCATATAAGAGAATTGACCTGTTGTTATCCCTTGGGCATTCCCCAAAACCTGCGCATTCGCCAAAGAGATGAAACCAGACGGGAGGTCATGAACTTGGACCCAGAAATCCACATTCCTCAATAGCACATCCATTGGTCTCTCTGAAGGTTTCAACATGGACCACTAGCCTCAGCCTTATCAGCATCAACTTCCGAATAAAACCAGAAGAGATAGCGCCGAGAAGCCAACTCCGTGATGGTAACACCTCCATAACGTCGCATTGCTGGAAAGTTCACAAGAGCAGAAGTCAAAATCTACCCACGAAACAGTGTTCAAAGGTTGCAAACACGTCGGGGTTAGGCTGGATACGGAGACCACTTCCTCTTCATCAAGATAGAGATTTGCCATATGGAATTCCATTGCAATCAAAACATAGCAGTACCGTGAAGATAACGAAGAGCAGCATAGCAGTTGGCAAAAGCAAGCAAAAAACCACTTGAAACATGGGGCAAAATCAAATAAAACACGACTCCGCTAAAGAAATCCGACAGTTAATGGAGTCCAACCACAAGAGAGCATTTTAACTGCTCTAGGACTATTTTTTTCCCTCTGTTTGGTTACATATATAATATAATATACAATTCCAAACCTTTTCTCTTGTTCCTACGGAATATACAATTCCAAATTGTATTTATAGTATTAATTATATATTTATTATATATGTTTCTAATTATAATGTTATTTACTTTATAAACTAACATAATAAAATAAAATACTAATTAAAATTATCTTTTCCTAATTGGATTAAATTACCTCATATAAATTAATCAATTGAATATTATTTTAGAAAAACATATTTAACCTTAATAAATGATTTTTTTTTTTTAAAAAGCATATTGAATCAAATGAAATTTAATAGTAATTTAGGAAAATTCACCTGTTCCCCCATTCCTGATTTTATTTATGTTATAGACAGATAATACTTAACAACATTATGACAATGGCACAACCCGATGAGAAATCACAGTTTCACCGAAACCAAAACCACACAATGGATAATGAACATAAAAAACAATTATTCTTTTAAGAAACATGCTTCAAAAAAGGATGGCTGTAATTGCCTGATATCATAATTCATCTCAGGGAATTTCATTAATTTACTGAGAGAAACTAATTTGGAAAAGTTTCCCATCCCATCTCTTTCATATTGCAGCCATTCCAACTTAACAAAATATAATAAGCCCTATCATCATTTACCACTTCTAGTCCTTAAGCCTCCTCTCTCCTCATATATTGAATTTCTGAGGAACAGTGTCAAAGTCATCAAAGTCAAATCTCTGACGCTCTCTACCAGCCTGAATGTACAAATTTAAGAATCATATTATCTAATCAGCATTAAATATAAAAAAAAAAAGGTTCCAAACCCAGATTTGCCCAAAGCTATTACAGCAATAAAAAATATGATAAAATTGGCTCACCTTTGCTAGGTATAATGGATCGCATGACATGACTTCATCCATTGAAGTCAACTTCTTTGACAGTTCCATTATCCTGTAGAGAACACATAATTATGACTCTATTGATGAGCAGGCCACCAGCACCAGATTCATTTGTTATGTTGATGCTGAGTGACAGTGGTTCTATTACAACTAAATTTAATGACATCTACAGGCTCACTACTTAGGATAATTGACCTGATTGCAATTAATATCACTCTGCTACTTGTAAAATCTTCCTGAAAAAAAAAAATTGCTTATGTTCATATTCTTGAATTTGATATGACATCTGGGATTTTAAGATTATGGGATAATTTTATGATTTTTAAAGTTTGAAATTCGACATTCTTTGAACCACAAAACATAGTTACAACATTATTGAAATAATCCTAATTCATTAGCATTTAACAACAGAACAAAGGTTTTATCTAAATATTCAAATATAAGTCCAAACACACCATGATTTTTTATTAAAAGAAAATGTTAGCTGGAAACTGCAGGCACAATTAAGTACTGGAATATTAGCATACAAAAACAAATTTAGAACTACGGTACCTTTGAATTGAGGAGTCGATATGCTCAATCATCTCACAGGTTTTATATTGCTCAGGATCTTCTAGAAATCGAACCATGCCATCTTTTTGGTTGATTGCTGCATATATTTCACCATCTTGGATCTAGAATTTGACATAGAAATATGTGACAACCAACATGACAAAAAAAAAAAAAAAAAAAACTTGTGTTCACGTAGAACATTAGGAACTACCATTTGAAGCACATGCATTTCAGCCTCTTTAGGGCTACTGAGTTGCACCGTGTTGGCTATATCTTGGAGAGAAAGGGTCAGATATGTCTGGGTCAATCTCTGGATATTTCTCTTATACATGGACGACACAACCTGCTTCACCAGTCCAAGATTATTGTCCTGCAAAAGAATTCAGAACCACACTTAGAAGATATAAGCCACCATACAAAAATTTCATTTGCCGATGAAATTTGTTGTTAGAGATGTTTGAAATGTACAATAGTCAACTCACACTTTCAAACTTCTCCCTGTTTGCCTGGACATTTGACTCTAATTCTTCAATTTTTCCAGCATTGTAACTATTTGATAATTCGATGTATGGCTGTGCAAAGAATAAAAATAACGCATTAGACAATAGATGACAACTAAACCATAAAACTGCTCAGAACATGCAATTTTTAGAAGTCCTATCTGTCATGTGTAGATAGCTGCATTCAACACCACAATCAATGGTGGGCATTTTAAGATTTTTCGAAATTTCCCATTCGTTAAAACTGTTCCAGATCAACCCATAAAGAGGACCAAGTAGGCTGTGGTTTTATTCTTTGCAAACTGACACATTCATAGGTCAGCAGCAATCTCGTTTTCAATATTGAATGAATATCCAAAAGCAAGGAAATTGTCAGCATCAAAATCAGTGACCTACGCTGGTGTAATGTATGGTATGCAGTGCACAAATTCCTCAGGGAAATTTCTTTATTTGAAAAATACAAAATATGCAAATGCATGGATTCCATAAACAAGTGAAAAAAGAAAAAAGAAACCATAGGAGGAGAAATCCCTGTGAACAGAAAAAGACCTTTGCTAATATTATGGTTGTATTGTATGCCTTTTTCACAGCTCAATTGGTATCCATAAGTTTAATCAAACAAGCAATAATTAACATCTCTTGGGCTCAGCCAGCTATTATATTAATGCAACATAAATACAAAGATCAAATAACATTTAGTTAAGTTCAGTACTTGCCTGAGATAAGTTCTTCAAGTTTCTCTGAGCTGCTGTAGAAGCGTATTTAGGAAGATTGGCAGAGAACTGTCACCGCAGAACAAGTAGTTATAAAGAAGTCTCCCACAAAGTAAAGGAGAAGTAAAAGTGAAATTTTTGAAGACGATCATTCCGTGATCAAAATTGATTGTAGATGGCCATTCCATGCCACTCTTCGTGATAGGAGTCATTTTGACTAAAGCTTATTAATTTCATGCTGAAGTATACTGATTGTTAAGGACACGGAAAATAAAAATGCATACCTGTCCCTGGTGGATCAGAGAGACCAATATGTATTTCTTGTATGCCTCAACAGCTATTGCATTTATAGAAGGCATAGGAGCAGATACAACCTGAGATAAAGGATTATTAACAGGTCAAACTACTGTCATATAATTGGATAATTTAGAAAAAGACAAATAGGCGCACTAAATGAAGTATAAGACAAACGAAGACATACATTGTGTAAAAGCTCCAATGCTTTCTGAAAACACTTTTGTCCAATGCATATCATCCCTCTGTCATATCATCAAATGCACGTGAGGCTTAATTAAATATAGAGCAATATTAAGTACTCCAGAGAACTAAGCAGCTACTAGGTTTTGAACGAATCACCATCATTTTCATCCATCATTCTTGTTATTTTATTATTACTTGTTTTGATTTAATAAGAAAAATCTTTTATCCAAACCTTATCCTTAATTATGAAGAAAGAGAATAAATTACCAAAACAACATATCTTGATATCACAAATCGGTGTTTTATGATTGAATGATTAGTGAAAGAAAACAACAAAACATGCATAAAGAGCTAAGAAGGAAACCAGGCATACTTCCAGTTATATATAACTACTAACGCTCTTCAGTTGATGCTTCCAAGCATCATGGCCAAAGATATAGTACAATCAAATAAGCAGACCTGATGCACAAAGCATGCCACGCCATATAATTTAACTTATTTAATGATCCTTAACCACTCCAAGTTCAGGCTCTTCCGACAGGCTATGCAAGTACGCAAACCAATCAAATTAAATGTTCTAAGTTGTCACATTATTTCATAAATGAAAATTTTAGAACTAATGAGAAATGGGAGCTAATAAAACCCAATTTGGATGCCAGCATGTTTACAACGTCTCTCATTCATTTCTAACAGAAAAATTACTTGATAAAAAAAAAAAAAAAAAAGCAGTAAGTTGACCAGTTGATTAGCCAGAACTTCAAAGAAAATCTTAAGGGAAGCACAATAGTATAGGCCTCAAGCAATTAACTCGTCATCCAATAAAGTGAGAAATGCTTAATAAGCAAAAAAATGCTGTTAAGGCATTAAAGGAAAACCAAAAAACTGAGTATCAAGTGAAATAAGAAAAGCTTCCAACGGACAAAGCATAGAGCATAAATGAAGGAAAATGAGAAAATCAAATGAGGCATAAGTAACAACAAGCAAACATATCTTACCCATAGTAAGAATAGAGATATAAGTCCCTTGGTTGATCAACCTCAAAAATATCATCCCCCAATATAGAAAGACCAATTTTATATGACTTTGATAACAAGCAAAGCTGAAGGAACTCAGGATGTAAAGGGGTCAAATGTGCAGATGAAGGCTGAATCTTTCTTACAGCTGCCAGCATAGGAGCTATGCCCCGCAAAGGTGCATCAAGGAGCATAACCTGGTCTTTGAACCTCTTGCAAACGGAGATGACTGCAAGTCACAGCAAGAAAAGTGAATGTTTATGTACAAAAGCACAGACAAATAGATTTTAAAAAAAAAAAAAAATAACTAGTTCAATGCCAAGTAAAGACCTACACTTATCCGGCACCAAACGAATCTGGTCTGCAACACAAGAAGTGATGAACCTAGCTGATATGTATGCCAATGTTTCGGCTTGCTCTTTAGAAATTGGACCCGAAGTGCATGCCTCTCTGCCACCAGAAATTAGCCCGAAATCAGAAATCTATTATCCCAACTCCAAAAACCCTCTAAACCAAATCACAAACTTCAATCAATAGATAATATCATCATTACACAGATAATATTTCTTCACACTCAATTCACTAAAATTCAGAAACAACAACAAAACCATGTATATCTAAAATAGCATCAAATAAACTATCGACAAAATCCTAAAACCCTAAAATCATTAGCTACAATAAACTTTTAACAAAACGAAATCGAAAATGCAGAAAAGAGAACCAGAACATACAGAAAATAGAGGTAACCGAGAGAATGTACGGAGGGGTCAAGCTGGTCGAGGTAAGGCAACAACCGAGTGGACTCAGTGCGAAGCGAGTCGTCTACTTGTTTCAAGTAATTGTGAAGAGCAGAGATATCAGGTGAAGTACTCGATAGCCCTTGGATTTGTGTCACTATGGATTCTAAAGGATTCATCCTTTTCGATTTTCCCTCAAAACGCTCTGATTTTGGTAACTCTTCTTCTGTGTCCTCTTCGCCTCTGTAGTCTGTAACTCGGTATTTAAATATAAAAGATAAGTTGGTGGGCTGAAGGCCCATAACAAGGCTACCCAACAGGTAAATAATAATGTTCGTGTTCAGTGAGAAATCAGAAACGAACTAGGAAGAGGAACACGAAGAAGAAAATGGGAGATTATCATTTTGTGTACAAGGATGTGGAAGGATCATCAACGCAATGGGATGATATACAAAGAAAGCTTGGCAATTTACCAGAAAAGCCGCCTGCTTTCAAGCCACCGCCTTTCACTCCAGCTCCGGATGAAGATTCCATTCCTAAAGATAAATCTTGGATTGATAACAAGAATGAAGAGGAGCTCGAGGATGATCTCGACGACGATCGGTTCCTCGAAGAATACAGGTAGCTCTCTCTCTCTCTCTCTCTCTTTCAATTGATTTACAATACAATTAAATTGGATTTCTGTTTCTCTTTGGTAATTGAATATATATATATATATATAGGGAAAAAATATAAATAATTGGGGATTTTATGCAATTGAGTTTAATGAAGTTACTGGAGAGTTGCATACGTTATCTTTGTTTGAAACTTTTCTTGTTTTAACGGTAGAATTGTTTGTTAATAGGAGGAAAAGATTGACTGAGATGAGGGAAGCAGCTAAAATTTCTAGGTTTGGATCAGTGATTCCGATTTCAGGTTCAGATTTTGTGAGAGAAGTGTCTCAAGCTTCCTCTGATGTTTGGGTCGTTGTGATTCTCTACAAGGATGGGTACCGCCTTATACATTGTTTTTCTGGTTTAGATTCGGCTGATACAAAATTTTGATTTTGACTTTTTTATTTCCTTTTGTTTTCCCTCAATAGTTACCAGGAATGTGGAGTACTGATGCGGTGCTTGGAAGAATTGGCAACTAAATATCCGGCTACCAAGTTTGTTAAGATCATATCTACAGATTGTATACCAAACTACCCAGATCGAAATCTTCCTACTTTGCTGGTGTACAATAATGGTGCAGTGAAAGCAAATTATGTTGGTCTGCATAGTTATGGCCGGAGATGCACTCCTGAAGGTTGGTAGTTTACTTGTGCTCGGTTTGTTGCTTATCTTTACTGTGTATTATTGCATATGTTTTATTTGTCTTCTTTTCTTGTGCTGAAAATCATAACTCATTTGTTCACTAGCACATATCTCAGTTATGTCGCACAAGAAACTCTTTCTAGGAAACCTTAAATAGTTTCTACTTATAAATAATTCTCTCATGCCTTGTAAAACTGAAATTGAGAAGTATTTTGTTCTCTCTTTCTTTATCTTAAATGATAAGATAGCATTATGAACTTCAAACTTGAGTGATGCTTCTTAGTTTTGTATAGCAAATTAGAATTGGATGAAATATATTCTGAAGAGAAATTGTTGATGCACAGCTTCTGTGTAAAATGAGTCCTTTCACGATTAACTCAAATGTTTCTGTATAAGAGTACAATTATGGTGTTGGATTTTCGTGTCTGTTTTATCATATAAAGAGAATCTGTCATTACGTTTGTTTACATTTGTGGATATGTTATATGATTGCTATGAAATACAAAGTTCCTACCCAAGATGGCATGCATATAGGCCTAGTAAGAAGAAGCCGTGCAATGCTGATATGTTCATGTGTCATTGAAATCTCTGCAGATTATATTGAGGTTGAGCCAAATATTTAGTACTTACTTGGATTACCTTAGGATTGCTGGCCAATCCTGTTGCGTCTTGGATATAGGTGCATATTTGGTAACTAGTTGCTATGCTGTACAGACATGACCCATTGCAAGTTTCTATTTTTGAGCTGAATGTCTTATTATAATATATAAAAGGTGCATATGGGGAGTATTAGGATAATTTCTCTACCTCATAATAATTTCACAAATTTCAGAGATTGAGGAGATGGGGCCACAGGGATGGAGTATAATTGTTAAAAACGATAGGTTTTGAAAGAGCTCGGGTGTGATTGGATGAGTGAGAGACAAAAAAGAAAAATAGAAATTAGTAGTTAGTGCCAGACTAGAAGTAGTAACTCTGGGATGAATACATGGCAGCTTTGTCTTATAAATTTATAAGCTTTGTTATTTTACTGCTAGGCTTAAAGGCTCTGTACATCCTTCTTTCTTTATGGGATTTAATTGTAGAACTGCATTTTTGATTCATGATTATTAATTTCCTTAAAAATTAGGTGTTGCATTAGTACTTTGTCAATCAGATCCTGTACTGAATGATGGTCAGCATGGAAGTGATCCATCTCGAGAAAACGTCATGGAAGGAGTCCGGAGAAGGCTTATAGAGAAGGTTGTGAAGGAGCATGAAGATGACGATGATGGATCATTAAGCGATTAGAATTTGGGAAATTGTATTTATGTAATCATAACTGTCTTTATTGTTTTCTCTGGATACCTTATTGCAGCTTGTACAAGTACTTCGATTATTGATCGGATTCAGTTTTGTTTACTTTCATCAATTTAATGCTAATTCACTCAAATGCTGTTTCTTTTCGTTTCATTTGAAGAGTGAGCTGGTTTGTTTGTTTGATGTGAACCAATAAAGTCCAGTTAAGAGGAAGTTGGGCATATTCTCTGAAGATGCATTCAGAAACAATAGAAGATCCATTTCTTTTTACAAACAAATTGATTCTTATTCAATAGTTTTTAAAAAAAAAATCTTTGAGACTAATGTCTTTACGTGTGTTTTTGACCAACTATTTTGTCCTTTTTATACCTATTACATAACATACATATTTATTTGGTCAATTATTCAGTAGCTAATCAAAGTATATATACAAGTTGTTGCAAATAATTGTTTTTAATTCAATTGGATTAACAAGTGATTATTTGACTTTTTAGGTTGACCCTCCACAAAATAAGATCAATTTACAAAAGATCCGACAGTAATTTAGTTTAGGCACCAGGAACAAATTTTCCCTTTTATTTCTTAAAAGAGAGGAATCATGGTGAAAATTTAAAAACAGTGAAAGTACAATTATGTTACAAATTACAACAAAATGAAAACCACAATGGATACTCGATATATGGATTATTGTCCTTGAACCTTCTTTTTATCTTGAAGCAAGGATCTGCAAAAAATAAAAACCATGAAGAATATAGGTTAATGTAATTTTCATTTATGTACACTAACAAGCGATTTGTGAGATGTCCCAGAAATATTACCCTCCAGCCTTCAACCAGCGTGAAAGCTGATAGAGCTGCACAGTTTCATTGCAGAAATGACATACAAGAAGATGCAAGTTTTGCGGCTTCACCATCCAAGCGAATCTCATGAACATCGCAGAATAACCACACATTACTGGAATCACAATCACAAAATTGCACAGACAGTAACATATTAAATACAATCCTACTAAGACTATTTGATCTTTAAAGTACAAAAAAAAAAAAAAAACTGCTTGTTCATTAGAAATTATCGTTTCAGATGCATAGAAGTAAAACCTGCAGTCATGTTGCCAGATATCATTTCTGGGGGTTTCTTAGTGTCCACAAGTGCCTTTCAAATCCAACAGGGTCCAATATTATATCGATGATAATCATCGTATATGAAGAAAAATAGAAATTTGTTATGGTAATACGTGAAAGGTAGAAAAAACATAAAGAAATGATAGAATTAAAACAAAGTAGATAAAACATACTGCAATAGGGAGGCTCCAGTTGAAAACAGGACCCCAAAAATGAGTGGTTTTGGGACCGATGGGACTGTTCCAAAATGCCTGGAAGAATTTCATTGAAGCTGATGAGAGTCATATCAGTGAAAAATATACATATATATATATTACCTGTTACTCCAATAGCAACAAAAGAGATACCAAGGCGGCTTGTGCTCTGAACTAACTTTTGATTGGAGCTTTTCTTTGACTTTGATGTGATAAAGATTACCCAATGGACGCAACTTTATGACTGTACCATTTACTTTTTTAAATGAGGAGAAAATGATGTTTATGAGAATAATCCTGTACCAGTCTTTTTCAGACTCAGATGGGACCTGCAAAATATCTTATTTACCAAAATGCCAAACACCAACATAATAGTATTCAAAGTACTACTGCCCACAACAGATTACCAATGAAGACTAATATTGAAACCATTTCTTTTCATTTGAGCTCGATAAAAGATTAATCCTTTCCTTCCTATCTCAGTTCTCCCAGTATCATTCTATTCCTAATCTACGGCCTACGTGAAAATGGAAATTCTCTATACAGAAAACTACAGTTTAGAAATATCTGTACATACAAAAGAACACCCTATAATAGAAAACTATTCCTAACATTGTTTTGAGATTCCTGCAGCGGCTTAACCAAAATCTGCACCACAAGCTTGTTCATATTGAGAGGCCTTCCACATGAGAATGTCACCATATGAAGTTTCCTGTTCTACGTGTACATATCCTTTACTTTTCAAAACCTGCAAAATCAACAAACAGTAATTAGTTATTTAGTTTTCACATCACAGTTCCCAAAGTTATTATATCTAAGATGGTAAACATGCTAATGGCATGCTTCGATGACTTTCTCTTTTAAAGATTAAAAACGATTGCAATGAAGTCATTACTAGAGATCAGATCATTTCATTAACAATTATTTCTAAAGAATAGCAAGTGGTGAGAAGCCGAGAACTCAGTACTGGATATAAAAGAACACGAAGTGTTGAGAACCTGTTAGTTTGGACTGTGATGTTTTCTTCACCAAAATAATGCAAATGAATTGTACTCTTAAGCATTTATCAATAATCTCAATGGATAGTTTGAATCTGATTGCAAATGGGCAACTGCTCCTTTTGACAAGAAAAAGTGAAATATTAATGAGGCATACAAATAAATTACAAACGCAAAATTTCCACCTCAAGGGATAATGACATGTAAATTATATTCACAATGTATAATCCAAAAATGCAACAAAGAAGTCAAGTTGCCCTGGGAAAATCCAGAAGTTCTAGAAGAAAATTATGTTTCAATTTACCTAAGATTGTAAGGAAAATTTTTAACAGAAGTATGATTTGAGAATTCAAATCAATCATACCAATATTTCATAAAATAGCCTTGCACTTTCTTTCTTGGTTCGTCCTTCCAACAGATCCAACAAATTAATTACTTCCTCTTCTCTTCTTTTTCTTTTATCCAAATAGGTTCTCTGCAAGCGCCTCATTACCATTCTACCACCACAAATTAACAGTTAGTTTCAGAGGTATTGCACAAGGATTAATAATCAGCTGAATAAGAAAATTGCAAACACTTGTCCACCTTACCTCGTTCTTTCCGACCACCCATCTGCAACCAAAACACATGAGATAAGAGCTCCATTTTGCATACAATTCAAAAATTAACTCATGAAAGCTAAAGCAGAATTTAAATAAACTTGAGATAGTTCTTACCTAGTTCCTGGTTATCCCCTTCACAAAAATTTATCTCCTAAACAAGAGAAAAAACAATTCATTTGTACAGGTATTTTGATGCCAAAATCCATAGCTTGGTTTTGTGTATTCTCATAAATTTGCAAGGTCAATACTCACCTCATTCATCAGATTAACATCATTTTCTTGTTCCCTGCTAGAAGAAAGCTTTTTCTCCACTTCATTAGACTCAAATCTGGCTTTATCTAAATTAGAAACTTCAGGTCTTTCAGGACTTTCAAAAGACCTTAGTGATTTTGTCAGTAGAACAGGCGTTCCTGGAGCAATTGGCATTAGCTCTGGGACCATCCCAACAGTTGGAGTTTCAGGCAAGCGTATTTCTGGAGGTTCTGCTGTTTGAACTTGTCCACCAACAGGAGGAGCTATCAGCACATTTAATTTTTCTAGAGACCTCATACTATCAACAGATCTACCGTCATCATAGGATTTTGACTCATATAACTTCTCTAAAGGTTCAATAATTTCCACTGGTCTATCAATGAAACATTGGGAGCTGAACTTTTGTGGTGTTGAAGTATTAAGTGATGCTGGAATCCTTAATTTCTTTTGACAAAAGAGGGATCTAAGCTCTGATGAAGAACCTGTGAAAATAAATGTTACTAGAGAAAGTAGACTATCATACCAAAGCATAAATGATATTGCTCAACTTACAAGGAAGCAAAGGCTCCATGAAACACCAAGGAAGATTGGAAATTAGGCAGGCTTTCTTAACAGTGAGAGCATTATGAGGAGCTTTTCTTCGTTTAGTCACCAAGTCACTTGAATCCTCTATGGATTGCTTGAGTATACTGTAAATTGAAGCATTAATACCCACTCCATCATTTGTCAAATTAAGCATAGTATTCATAGGTAAAAAATCATAATACATGTGTTGAATGATATAGTATCCTATTCACCGCACATGAAAAACTTCTTATCCAATTAGAACTAGTTATATAGAGACACTAGAAAATTACATAAACTTGATGTTTAAGGAGAACAAAAATATATTTGCTACATAACTCTAAAAAGCAAAAATTTGTGTTTCTTCCTAATTCTGAAGACTCAATGCTATGATTCAAAAATGATCAGAAGGAAATAAATTTTGAAACAAATTATCACCACATACTTGTTAGGAAACACAATCACATCATCAAAGAGACATTTCCTTTTCCTAGTTGCTCGACTATCCTCTTTAGCAGATGGTGTAGGAATGACAAAAAGCTCTGGCTCATTAACCCCTGCAATAAAAGGAAAATTGTTCAATACATACAACAGATGTTTGTCAAGAACTAACTATTTAAAGATTACAACTACACAACCATCATTAGCTAAATTTGCAACAATCTCAATTACTCTACCACTCACTTTCTCTCCCGCACAATGCAAAAATACATACCAAAAATTAAAAGAAAGAAAAAAAGAAAAGATTCAGTATATAGAAGGGAAAAAATGAAATAATATAAGAGATGCAGCTTTATTATCAAACAAAAAAACATATTACAACTCAGGAAGTTGGACTCAATTTCAAGATTATATCTGATAAAGAATAGTAGAAACAAATACTAAAAGACACGGAAAATGTCCTAAAAAACCTGTACCTGAAGCACTCAGTAACTTGGACTGAGGAGTTGTATCAATTGTAACAGAGAATGGACAATCTTCTCTAGAAACTTGATATCTGCTGTTTTCTGAAGATGTCGTTTCTAGCAGAGTTTTCTGGCCTGCATCAGTCTGATTCTCTTCATCAAATAACCCAGTATTTTCTGGATGCTCCTCAACCTCTAACATGTTCATTTGCTCTGCATCAGTTTGATACTCTTTATCAACTGGTATAATGTGCTCAGGACGCTCCCCAAGCACAGTATCCATTTCAACATCCCAATACTTTTCTAGAGAGTCTATATTGTCCCGAAGCTTCTCCATGCTTGCATCAGCATTACTTAGATTACAATCATCCTTAGTAACCTGATCATTTTCACTTTCTGATTGAGCCATATCTGGAACCTTTATCAGTTGTCTATCAGACTGATTTTCAATTAGTGGCTCAGAAATGATAGCAGGTTCTAACTCAAGTGCACCATACATATCCAGGTTAAAAAATTCTTCTTGACATATACTTTTCTCCTGCATACTTAATTCAACAACTCTTGTATCAGTATGCTCTCCTTTATTCTGTTGCTCTTCATCAAATGATTTTACAGGGTCAACAGGCTCTTCCTCAACCACAGGATTCATTTCGACGGCCATGGGTTCGCGTACAGAGGAGATATTGCCCTGAACCTTCTCTATAGTTGCTTCTGAGTTGATTAAAAGACAGGATTTGCCTATCTCCATGCCACAGTCCAACTGGTAAGAAGAAACAATACTGGAGCAAAGGTATGAATGAGAAATTATTGAAAAGCATTCAAGTAGCCGCATGTTCATCGCAACCATGCGCAGACAAATGCTTATAACACAGAGAGAAATACAGAGAGGTAAAGAAAGATAGAAAAGAGATAGTAATATGTAATTCACAAAATGAAATAGCATTTCAAATTCAGGGACCTTACTCTTCATTTAAAACATTAATTGTAGAGCTAACATCTTGAAGGACAGTAAATTCCTTGCAGTGATTCTGCATATATGTCAATATTAGTATTGTAACTACAATTATTGAAGAAAACTTAAAATAATATAATTCCAAGAGACTCATGCAGTATGAGATTATATTTTAAACATCAAAGCTGGACAGAAGTTAATTTATGTGATACATATTTATATGTTGGAGTAGTCCATGAATAAACTAAACAATGATGTTAAAAGAATCTTCATTATTTACCAATATGCATCTAGAAAAGCACAAAGAGATTCTATTGCCAATTCAGAAAGCTTGTGCACATGGGGTGTAGAAACTCATTGAATGTTGTTGATTCATTTTCTATAGAAAGTCTCATTGATGTAAAAGGGAGCAATTAAAAAAATCATTTCTTGAGAAGCCAAATCAGAAGTGGCCTAGACATTTTGAATTCACAAAACAATGAGCAACATACGTATTTTAGAACACATGACTATATGACCAATACCTTCTCCACATTGCATGCCCCTATTTTCCCAGTTTGCCGCATGCCATCTGTTCATTACCTCTGAATTGTGTAAAATCAGTTATAAAAATGTAGCAAATAAAATATGTTAATTGATGAAATTTAAATACCTTTAACCATGTTAATTTCACGGGGCATCACATTGAATCTATTAGAAGAAACAAGCATATTTAATGAATAGGAATAGAAGAAGTAATCACCTTACCTACTCAAATGTATAAACTAGAATAACTTACCCACTAGAATCTTCGAGCTCTAGATCAAAAGCATCAAGTTCAAATCTTTCTGGCAACGTAATAGAGAAATAGGGTGCACATAAGGTTTCCAAAAGTTCATTATCTTTATTGCTAACTACAAATTCCTTGATTGTAAGCAGCAATTTATTGCAGTCATCAAACAGATATTCAACCTTTTTGGAGAATATCCTAACAACGCCAAGAAGCAGGTAGGCAAGTATCCTATATGTGACAACATCAAATTCATCTTGCAAAATTTTATCTGCATTAGGCAAATAAAATAAAAATAAAAATAAAATAAAATAGGAAATTAAATGAAAGCAGGGATCACGAGTGCTACTGTTCTGACAAATGTCAACAAGAAAACAAAATAACAGAACCAGCAAGTATACACAATCACAGAGTACCAATTGGTCAAATGATCAGCATTATGGCTCAAACGCGAGCAAATTTGAACTTGCATTTCAATATTACCCATTAGCAGTGCTCTGAATTTGATTCTAAAAGAATAAAAATCCGAGCACCTTATAGTTATAGGATAAATGAACAAGAGAACCAGCAATGTAAATTACCTAATTTTCAAAAGCAATCAAATATGTTAAACAGTTCAGTTTCCCTTGTGGAGCAAAATTATTTTGTTTTCCGGTAGTCGAAAGCAATCAAATATATTATTTGCTTAAGCGCAGTAAAGTAACCAGAAAAATAAAGCAATCAAATATACGCTTAAGGGCAGTAAAGTAACCAGAAAAAACGACACACATATTTTAGGTTAGAAAATAGAAATAACCTCAATTCAAAAGTACCCACAAAAATTCGGCCACCAAAAAACAATATTCATAAACCCAGTGATCATGTAACACCATATAGAAAAAGGAACATCCTATTCAAGCAATTTATCGTGCAGTTCATTACCAAGAACATAAAAAGGACGTTTAATTCATTATACCCAAAAAAAGAAAAAAAAAATTGCATAACACAAACATAAACCCCCACAAAAATTTCTGTAGTCGTTTGCTGAAATACTGAGAGAAAAAAAAAATAGCCGACTTAGAAGAACGACATAAAAGCAAACCCAACTCAAAATGTTAAGAGTCATTTTCCAATTTTTCCCCTCTCCTTCTCTATCATTGTGCCAAAAACAGAAAAGAAGTAGAAGAAAAGGCAAACGAACCAACAGAAGAGGAGATATCGGTCTGAGTGACCTGGGCTTTTTTGAGCTTCTTGAAGAAATAAGCAGCCACCCATATAGCACCCAATCGACCTTTCTTCGAGAGAAAAGACTGAGAGTAAAACATGACTTTTGCTAACCCCTGTTATGGCTTTTCTTCCTCTTTACCCTGAATCTGCTTCTGCAATTCAAAAATGTAGTAGACGGAACGCAGAGACGTTGAGAACGTGAAAGTGAAAAAAGAGCAGAAAGAAAAGTGTAGTAACAGAGAAGAAACGGTCGAGTAGATTATTTCCATGTATATGAGTAATTTTTCTATTCCTTTTTAATTTCTGTTGGCTACTTATTTGAGCTTAAACAACTTTTACTGTTTTTTAATGGAGTTATTAGGAAGTTCAAATTTTTGTCAGGCCAACTGTTTCAATGTGTATGAAGATTGTGTCAGGTGTATAGGTATATCAACCGAATCTGATTGTATTTTGTTTTTTTAAAATTAAATCGACTAAAAGAAGATTTGGATTAAATTGATTATATCTTTCGGAATTAAATCAATCAGTTGTTCCTGAACTGAAAAGTCGACAGAAACAACTAAGCTTGCACTTTTATATGTTTGAATTTAATTTGATTTGAATTTGTGTTGTTGATTGAGTTGTTGTTGATGTTGTTAATGTACAAAACTATTTATTTATACCGAAATGAAAAATAGTTATCAAAATTTTCTTTTCAAAATTTTCCACCAAATTATTTCTAAAGCTCCACTTTCTATGTTCTATTTTATTTCGTTTATGCGTTTTCACTTTGTAATTGTAACCAAGTCATTCAGATTTTTTCATTTCCCCAAAATTTTAATTTTTAAAGCATTTGATTTTAGTCTCTCCAAATGTCCAACATCAAAAAATCCAAGTTTAAAGACAACATTTACCTAACCATTACAATTGAATTCAATTATATATAAACTCAATTACAATTGAACTTAATAATTAAATCAGACTCAATTAAAATTAAATTAAATTCAAAATTCAATTTATAGCATAAATAATGCACTTCTAAATATTTATATGGCTAATTAAAAAGTAACCTTAATATTTAAACTTTACATAAATTAAATTTTAATATTTTTTAGAAATTGGTCTTGAATTTTAGCTTGTTTTTGTTGGAAGATCAACTTTGAATATCCTACAAATAAGAACACTTCAACAACAAAAAATTGTCTATTGCAGGAAAAGTTAAATACTTTTGGTCGTTTAGTTCATAACTCCAAATATTTTAAACGGTAACTAAAGACTTAAAAAAAATTAATATAGATAATATTTAGTTTATAATTCTAAAATATTTTAAACGGTAACTAAAAACTTAAAAGAAATTAATATAGATAATATTTAATTTATAATGGCTAAATAATTGTATTTAATTCAGGATAGGAATTAAAAATAAATTAGAAGCCAATTAATAATTAGAATTTGTTTATTTAAATTTGGAAGATTACACCCTTGTCTTATCTTCTTCTTTCTACCTATTAACTAAACAAAAGCTACGGACCATGCGCCTTCGTCTTCTTCAATGTACAGCCCCAAAATTCATCTTCTTCCCTTCACTATCGTCGGCCGAGCCCCATCACCGGCCAACAACGGCCTGACCTCCTTTACTGCAGCCGGAGCCTGCATCGTCGGCCTCCAAACCTCACCAGTGACGCACCTCACCTGGACGCCACGATAGCAACAAGACTCCAACCTTAGTCGTAGCCTCCGTTCTTTTGCACGCCCAATCTTTCCGATTGCCGCCAGGACGTCGTCGGTTGCTCCGTCAGGTGGCTTCCTCTGCTTACTCAGCTAAGAATTGACGATTTGGCCATTGCAAGGCCAAATCTTTTCGTTCCCTTTCATATTTCCTGTTTGTTAATCCCCTCTTTTTATATTATTTTTATTTTTGTTATGAAAATGTGTATATTCACTTGAGAATTGAGATTGATTTTGAGAAGTAGTACCTGTTATTGGCATTGATTTGATAGCTTGAGAACATTGTAAATTCAATTTGGAAATTGCTTCTGTGAGTTTACTGCAGGAACAAAACTTCGGTAGAACGCCATTGGTATAACGTTTCCGTTTCTTTTGCAAAACTGTGCTGCTCTGTTTCTTTCAATCTCTGCCTCTAGAGTTAAGTCTCGACCAGAGCTTCCCAACCTCTGTTTGAACTTTCTTTTGCAATTTACAACAACTAATTGCGAGAAAAACGACATCGAACTAAAGGTATTTTAACTGTTTTACTTATTTAAGACCTCTGGCTGAAAACCTCTAGTAGAGTTCAATCTTTGGTTGTGAATTGCCAATATCTTAAACCTTTGGTTGTGTGTCTTGTTGTCTTGTGGAATGCTGCTGTTTGTCGTTGTGTGACATTTTGGGTATGTTTGCTTTGATTTTATACTTGAACCCTTGTTTTGACAGGAAACTCATAGTTGCAGTCAGACTAACAGTCATACCTTGCACTTTACTTTTCTTATTTACTTAGGGTTTAGGTTTTAGAAAGAAAGTTGTTGCCGCTCCTATACCATCAAAGAAAACAAATAACCTTGCTAAATTAAAGCGGTATCGGCCTAAGATTGACGATAGGTCGGCACCGCAAAGATGATCTTGTAGGCTTCTGGCCACCCCAAGGCCCATAAAGTAAGAAAGATTAAAAGAACTAGATTGAAGTACTTTCAAATATTGATGATGATGATGATAATAAGCATGATGGCAGTGAATATGAGGTTCCTAGTGAACAAGATGCCAGTAGGATAAGAGCATGCCAGTAGGATAAGAGCTTACTACTCTTACGATATTGATATTGATATTGCCCTCGACCTCGACGACCAAGGTTAGTCTTATCATAACTCTTCTTGTCTACCTTAGTACTTTTCAACCAAAGGAACCATCAACATCATTAATACTTATCTTTTTTTCACTTAAAAACTAATTCATACCTTGTTTCGTAGAAACCTATTCTCATCATCCACATAGCTCTAGTTTAACACAGTAGGCTTTTTCCTCAGTTCGTTCTTCCTCTCCAGAGGTAAACTTCGGAAGTTCTTCTTGTAACATCCCTAACCTAAATCATATGTCATACATGTCGTCATTTTTAAGTATAATGCATTTTTACAATTTTATCGTATAAGCATTATTTTAATTTGAGATTTATTACATACTAAGAAATTAAATATATGTGATATTATAAGAGATTAAGTTAAAATATGTGAACAAACTAAGTCTTTAAGACTTGTTTACAGTCGGTTGATGTAAACGAGGTTTTTATTCGCCGCGACCGATAAAATGTCGGTAGTACGAATAATTTAAAAGAAAATTGTTTTGTAATTAAATGAATTGAAAAGTAAATGTAATAAAAGAATATATTGGTTTTGAAAACTGTATTTTTACGACGACTTCTTAAGTTTTGGTTCTGTCACATCGCCGAAGTATCGGAGCCGATATTGGGTAATGAAATAAATGAAAGAAAATATGTAAAAATAATGATATTAAAGGCAAAAACGAAATTAAGAAAGAAGAAGAAAAAGAATAAAAGAGTTGTAGGATATTTGTGAAATTTTAAATTTAAAACAAGTAGTTGGTGTAAAGTTAAGTTTTGTGACTTGTTACAGGGATCTTTAGAGCCTAAAAGAAGGATTGAAGAGGTGGAGAATGCAAGAGAAAACAGAAAACAGAGAGAAAAGAGAAAAGAAAAGAAAAGAAAGAAAAGAAAAAAAGAAAGAAATAGTTGTTTGCATGGCTTCCTATTGTCCATGGAAGAAGAAGAATAGATTAGAACGAAGAGAGAGATGAGAGAGAGAGTGAAAATCAAAGAAAATGGAAAAGGAAGGAAAACAGGATAGCTTGAGAACAAAAGTAAAAAGAGAGAAAAGAAAGGCAAATTCACATGCATGGGATACCTAGCAGTGTTAGGACAGCTTAAGGGAGTTTCTAGGAAGGATTTGGTAACGACCGGAAAATTGCCGAAAATCGTTGGAAATCTGGCTGAAAACGGGTTTAGAAACAGGGCATCGCAGTCACAGGCACGGGCTTAAGGAAGAAGATGATCAAATCGGCATTTGATGAAAATTTCCTCCTGAATACCTAAACTTGGTAAAATCACAATTTGACCTCTAAAATTTATAATTTAATGCAATTTAGTCATTCTAACAAAGTTTTAATTGTTTTTAATTTAGTTCTGTCATATTTAATTTCTGCTAAATGTCATTTTGGTCTCTGAAGTTTTGGCTCGTTTTTAATTAAGCCCTTCAGAACTTTTAATTGTTTTCAATTGGGTTCTTTTGCTCAAATTGATTCTTGATTATTATAGTTTGGCCTTTGAAGTTATTGTCGGGCTTTAATTAAGTCATTGAAACTTTTATTCAATTGGGTCTTTCCGCCCAAATTGTCTTCTGAATATTATAAATTGACTCCTGAACTTGCTGTTAGACATCAATTGAGCTCTTGAAAACTTTAAAAATTATTCAATTGAATATTTTATGGTTTAAATTGAATTTTTTTTTATAAATTAGACTAATTGACTAATAAATTGAGCTAATTAGTTATGGATATTATTAAATGTAATTAGTAATATGATAAATTAAGTTTGAAAATTAATTTAAATGGTATTTTAATTATTTTTAATATATGAAATACATGTTATATATTAAAATTCAAAAGAAATAGAAATATTTATGTAATTATAATTAACTTGGTAAAGAGAATAAATGTTTAATCGTGCATCATGTCTTACATGAATTGTTTTTTAATAAAATTAAGTATTCGTTATATTAAAACATATAAGGGCAGCAATTATAGGAGGGTAGCTGGAAAACAAAAAACAACTTGGGACCCGATCTTGTTTGTAATTTGCGAGGTAAATGTAAACTTACTTTTATTTGTGAAATGAATTGTTATGAAATGGTTTACTTTGAGATTAAACTGTTTGGATCGGTATTGAAGTCCGATCAACTAATTTATTTGATATTGATAATATATGATTTTCAAACTGTTTGGATCGGTACAAAAGCATGATTAATTGAATTTTTTGCTTTGATTATATGATAATTGAACTGTTTGGACCGATATTGAAGCTCGATTATTTGAAATCATGGATAATATAGGTGATTTTGCTCATTGAGTCGGTATGGAAATCCGATTAATCGACCTATTGAAACTTTTTTATTTGAGATTTACTGTTTGGACCGGTATTGAAATCTAGCCGATTGAATTGATTGTTATTAAATATATGATGTTTAAATTATTAGATTAAATGATTTAATTATTTTAGATAAAATATGCTGAATAATATGCTTGGAAAAATTGGATTATTTGTTTTGGATAATGAATGATGCGTTAATGGTTTTAATTAATAGAGGTTGATTAGTTTATTTAAAATAAATTATTTTATTACTTGGATAATATAAGTTAGCTAGATTACTTGGAATAAATGAGTTAATTGCTTTAGATTATATATATTGGTTTACTTGTTTAGATCGATATTGAGATTAGTTAATTGAATTGATCGATATTAAATATATGTTATCTGAATTGTTTGGATCGATACTGAAATCTGATCCATTAAATTATAGTACTTGATCATTTGATGATATGCTTGTTTGAACCGGTATTGAAGTCTAGTTATTCGAAATTGTTCATATTTGAATATATGGAATTTATACTAAAATCTGGTCATTGAATTATATTGAATATTATGATAATTGTTTACATGTCATACAATGTGCATTCACACAAGATCAAATAAAGGCAGTTGTGACCATCTTGACTAGTATTTGCAAATTTCACAGAAGAGACCTACGAGTCTCTACATGATTTGACGGATGGACTTTCGGGTCAACATATAATTACAGATGGACATTCGGGTCAATATATGATTATAGATGGACCTTCGGGTTAACATATGATTACAGATGTACTTTCGGGTCAACATATGATTACAGATGAGCATTCGAGTCAATATATGAATATGAAATGGACCTAAGAAACATTCATGTCTATGTTACTGGCCAGTCATTTGTTATTTGTTATGTGAAATTCCCGGAGCAGTACTTGACTTGATGGATCATATAACAAAATTAAATAGAATTATATGGCATTTGCATTTGCATTGCATATTGCTAATATGAAATTGATTTATTTAAGACCGATGAATTTCCGATCATATATTCAGAATGTGTTACTGGCCAGCTATTTTGTATTTTTTATATGAAATCAATTTATTTTAAGACCGATGAATTTCTGGTCATATATTTAGAATTTGCTACTAGCCAGTTATTTATATTTGTTGTATGGAATTGTTTGATATTATTCGTTATATTATTACGACTTACAGAGTGAACAAAATCATATGACATAGATATTTGTATATTGTTATATGTATCTGTTATGAAATTATATGGAATTATTGTTAAATCAGTTACAGCTCGCAAAATAAATTATATGAAATAAGCTTGTCATCGACAGTTTTGGTGTATGATTTGAATTGTGATTTGTTAACTTTTTATATTATTTTAGTTTATGCAACTCATTAAATTGCAATTCTATAATTTCAAGTTTTTGTTTGGCAACTGACAGCGTCAGTACCATCTCCTTTCTCCTTGATTCGGTCAACTGAAGCCTATGATCTCTCTTTCTTGCATTGCATCATTCGTTTAATTTTGTCATATAGATTTATGTTATATGATGTGTAAATTATTAATAAGGCATGTAATAATTGGTTTAAAAGTTATAGTGAATAGTATATCACATTGTCATATGCATTGTAGTTATTATTGTTTGTATATAGGTGCATAATTTGTAAATTATAATTGTGGCTTGTAATATCTGATATAAAAGTTATAGAGATTAGCATATATAGCATGTCATGTGTATGATATATAAAAAAATTAACACTGTTACAAATGACGCCTATAGGGTATAGGTTGTTACATTTCCTTTGGTATTTTTCATGTAAGTTTGAGTCTCAACTCTACAATCTCACATCTATCTTCTTTCTTGGGCTTGTGGTTTGTTCCTATAAAATGTCCACGGGTCTACCTACATTAAAGTCCTAACTCCTCTTCAAGAAATTACCTTTGGGGGGTCAGTTCTAGAGGCAGCCACGTTGTTGCCACCGATCGTCCTTGCACAACCAGCTATAGGTAAGAATTAATCTTTAATTTTAAGTCTTTTCCCCTCTGGTTTCTCTAGTTCACAGAATATTTTTCTGCAAGAATCTAGTAGTCTCTTTAACCAAAACTTTTCCACCTTTGGGAGTTAGTTCCTCTCTTCCTTCTCTCGTGGTAAGCATTTAATTTATTTGTTTTCCTTTCTCTGTTGTTCCACTGTTTTTACACCTCTTCTTACCATATATGCTTTTTCTATCCAGGAACCTTTATGTTTGGACCTTCTGGCAAACTTGGACTTTTCTTTCCTGTCTTTATTACCCAAAGAAACTATCGAAGCCATTTGCCCATCAGAACCTTCTACAGTAGATTTTGAAGCAGAAAAGGCTAAGGTACTTAAAACACATCCTCTTGTATGATCTGTTAGAAGAACAGTACAAAGATTCACTTGAAACTTTAGATCTATTGATGAAGCCCACAGAAACTGTTTACTTGGCACATCTTCAAAAGGTCATTCAAGTCTACAACTCCTACAAGCAACTCTAAAACAATGAGAGTAGCATAAGGGTCTTTGAGCAATAGTTTTGGAAAGATAAAATTTCAAATGTGTTGACGGCCCGATTTTGGCCGCCAACGAAAACATTTTATTTTTAAGAGGGGGGTGGACAAAACATTTTTAGTTTGCGATGAAATGCCGAAACTAATCGGTCTTAAAATGATTTTCGAAGAGTCGCCACCCGATTTCGGAACACATTTTATTTTAAGAAAAAATGACTCCGTTTTTATTTTTGAAAAGGCACTGGTCAAAATTTTCAGAGATTCGGGTAAGGGGTAAGGTACGACGGTTTAAATTTTAATTAAATCGCCGCCCGGTAAAACCGTCCTCTGGTTTGTTTTTCTTTCCAAAATTTAAGTTTAAATAAAAATGTCGTTGCTGTGATTAAACTAGCGATGTTCCTAAAGGCGATTTACGGTCATTTGCGAAAATTAAACAAACACGAAAGTAATTAAAGTACGAGAATTTAAAGTGCGGAAATTAAATCAAACATTCCTAGATCTAATTATTCTTTCTCCGATTCGGAGAAAATAATTACAAACCGTCCTAATTAAATTTACATTCTACCCATAAAAATTCCGAAATTAACCCAAATCCCGACAATAAAATTGAGCATTT